>PVIJ01002403.1:0-11623 GCA_004024925.1 Scalopus aquaticus | reverse complement strand
TAAATACTTATTGACACAAGATTTCAGGATTCTCAGGAAAACTCTCATTTCACAGCTCAGAGATTTCAGATCATTACCTGAATTTTCTGCCTCATCTTCAGTAACACATCCCACACTGATTGAACAAATCCACCATATTATTACTTTTACCACTACCATTATTTTTGGTAAAAAGTCCTGGCCTTTCCCTCCCAAGGCAGGCACACTCATCACCAAGCTTTCACATCCCATAAGCAATAACATCAAGATTTGGGAAAGTAATGGCCAATAAGTTTGTGACAGATTATACCAGTAACTACTTCACAAGGAAATCACATGAAAGATTTTGTCTTCATCACCTTTCATGATAAATTTATCCAATAAAATTGAAAGGGGAGAATATTAGAAAAAGGAACTGTAGGTTAATTGTGATCACATTATACTTTTAAAATGTTCTCCCACTTGGCAACCCTTTAACAGATGCCTCCCAAGTAAAGTGTCACAAGTGAAGAAAGAACTTTAATTTGCAGGAGAACCACCACACCATATGAATAAAGTCCCTTCTTGTCTCTTAATAATGAGCTGTCAAATGCCTTGCTTTGATTAAAACAACAAACTTCCAGGTATCAAAAGCCCAGTTCCTCATGAAAGTCACTTCTTCCTTTCAGACTGGACATTCTCTATCTTTCTGACTAATTTAGCTTTGGTTCATCTGGCATAGATTTCAACCTCAACGTTTTTAAAAAGCAGTCCCTGAACAAAAGTCTGCACCATATCCTGTTAGAAATAGATTATTATTTATCAAAAGCAGCTTTCTATCCCAGCTGGAGCTTTCTGTTTCTCTGTCTCTCCTTGCCGCCCAGGGGTAGGACACGGAGCTCTGAAGCATATTGTCTTATGAATCTTCCTCAAGTGCTCAATTACCCTGCCCAGCCACGTGTCAGCACCCTGACAGCTGTGAGTCTGGCTGGTCAGGCTGTCAGAGGTGGAGGAAGGCAGGCCTGTCTGTTCCTCACGCATTTCCATTACAACTGGAAAGAGGAAGCCCAACTGAGAAGAGTTCGTTAGGGATGCCAGGGAGGTCAAAGACTGCTTAGAAGAAAAGGCTGAGGCGAAAATTAAAAAAAGAAAACTGCCAGTGTCGTCCAGACAGGTGCGAGGACTGTTACCCGGTGGAGCAAGCCTGCTCTCCGGGCCGGTGAAGCCATCATAGGAGAGACACTAAGACTGATTTTAATTGAGATCAATTTCACAAGTGCCATCTTCTCTGCAAAGTCCTTCAAACGATTAAAAATCAAAAGAAGCTTTTGTCAGTGGCTACAGGCCTTGCTGTTGTCTTCCCTGCTCCTCCCCCATAGGATGATTTTTCTGTACTTTTGGAGATTCTGTGCTAAAGGAAACAGCCTTTATTCCAGACCAACCTCTGTGTGTATCTTTTACAGTAGTTGTTACTAGAGCTGTATTTTTGTGAACCTAACCTGATACCCCGATTATTTTGTCAACAACACACATTGATTGGTAGGTTAGAAATGTAATGAGCCCAAAATTCTACCTGTTGCCTAGAAAGCAGCCTCTCGAAAGACTCATTGATGCCACCGTTAGGACCAGCAAGCCAACCCAGCGTCACTGATGATGGCATCTGAACAGGCCTTTAATCCAATCAGTTATGATTAGAGGACAGACTTGCGTCCACTCTTCCCCAGATAAGCATAAAGATAACGTGTCACATGGCAAGGTCCCGTAAGATCCAGGAACATGGTGGTATGTGGATGGTGAGACCTTGGTGTTTATCTCACTGTATCTCAGACTCCACGCATGACAGACCCCTCTTTATTTAAAAAAATAAAAATAAAAATAAACTGCAAAATAAATCATGGCTCAAATAGCAGACAGAATAAGGTCCTGCTACAACAGAAAACATGTACTAAAGGGTACTTATGCATGATGATAAACAGTTCCTTGTATTGAGGCCCTGATAAGAAGAAATTTTCTATTTAAATGCATTGTGATGAACTGAAGATACTCAGTGTGGAGGACTTAGTCACTACGAGGGTCGTGCAGGATTGAAAAATACCATATTACGGAATGTCAGAGCTGTTCTCGACAATGCATGAGCAAACTCATGAAATGTGGCTCAGCCATATGGAAAGTTCTTTTTTATACAAGTTTGCTAGAATTTCCATATTTCAATAAGCTATCATCCTCTTCACATAATCAGTCAAATAATTATTCCAGGAACTAAGTGACGTCATGTACCCAGCTCAGAGTGGGAGTTCATGTGTGCACATGTGTGTTGTATTAGATAAACACCAAGACAGACAATCTGCATATTCTATGTTCATGGTTTTTAAATGACATTGACATGCCATTTGTGAAATATACATATCACATGCACCCTATTTATATTTGAAGACAATGTATTTATTCCAAATGAGGCTGCAATTGTTCAAACTCTGCAATTGTTTCAAATTCCCTCTGAATTATTTTCAGAGCCTGCAGCATATTCTCCATGCCAAGATTTATGTAGTACTTAATATCTGCAAAGAACAATCTGAGATAGACTGGAAAATTTTCCTGTGACAGTGGCTTTGATTTCTGGACAGTGCTGTCATTCAGAAGTGAGGGCAATAAGAGTCTCAAACAGACAAACCAAAATATATAATTTGGGGGTCAAGATTGAGATATCTACAATCAAACAAGGAGATGGTTGCCCGTGTGACTTCCTGCCTAAGCCTACAGATAAGTCCAAAAGAGAAGTTGCAAGATTATTTGAGTAATGATAGCTTCAGCAAAGTAAACATGTAGCTTCCTGAGTGACTACATTAAAACCCAGCACTTCTATGGCCATGGAAACACTGGGGGTTGTGAAATACATGTTTTCATTACTATGTAATCAAGTCTCACTCTTGTAGATAACAAACCTATAATCTCTCAGTAAATCTGAAGAGCTGAAAAAAATTACTAAGTGTTTAGTATACATGTTGATAGGTTGAAGAAGAAGAGGGACTCTATTAATTAGTGATTGCATAAATTTAATAGTAACTAGAGAAAGAGTGGTTGCGTTCTGCTAGGAAATATTAATATGTCTTTAATTATAGAAACCTGTGAGCTGGAAGGATTCTTGTAGCCCATCTGGAGTCCTAGACCAATTCTCTCATGTTCAGAGAAATTAACTGTTTTGTTCATCTACATAGACTAAAAGAGGAGGAATGGAAAAACTGCATCAAAAAGTCTGATTTCAGTCTTTTTTCCTATACTTTGATGTTCTAGAAATGGGATTTAAACAAGACATATAAAAAAAGTTTATGGTTTTTAGTAAATACACAAACAACCACTTTAAACACCTTTAGAAAGCTCATCACCAACCTCATAATGACATTATATCAGGCGCCCACTATCAGGGGTCTGTTTGGAGGAACAAATCTTTGGATATCAACCATCCAGAGTCTATTCCTTTTTATTCTAGTTTTAATTCTAGCTCTTGACTGACCAGGCACTGCTTTAGGAATATTCTGACGTCCTGTGGACTACTTCTGACATGGGAGAGAATTTGCAAAAAGTCCACTTATTCACATATAAATTCTTTATAATTTTATAATTGTTATTTGGCGGGAGATTAAAAAGTGCCTTTACTCATCAATTGTCAAAAATTATTTTTTCCAACCAAAAGCTCAGTAAAAGTTTCTATGAAGAAATATAAACAAATATATCCTCCAACCCCCCAAAAAAGTATTTATAAATATGGTAATGCATTTTCTCTTTTTAATTTTTGTGCCTTTGATTAAGGGTGGTAAAGGTCAGCATTAATTAACAAATAGCCAAACAAATAACTAAAGGTTTTCATTAAAAAAAAGCTAATAAATGCCACACAATGACATTTACAAGTGTGTACACATGGAGAATTAAAATTTAGATTTCAAAAGGTGGCTAATCTTAGTTTTCCTTTTAATCAGTTTATTTCACATAATATTACATGTGAATATGTTATACTTAGATTTTCATATGTAGCCAACAGCATTTTAATTGAAATGTCCACCATTCACTTGTTTTTGGTGCAAGATGGACCACATTTTTTAAACAAAGAGATAATATTTAATGTCTCTAAAAAGTTATCATAGACCTTGATTCGCAGATATCACTAAAATCTAACTGAAAAGGAAATAGGATTCTTTTCCAAATATTCTCCCTAGGAGAGCAGTCTTCCTCACATTCAATTTCTACGCAAAATAACTTCTTAAGAGGTGAAATAAATAGAAAGGTTTTGGACTCAACATCCCAAGTTGAATTTGCCACAACTCACCCCACAGATAGTACTATTTCAACATGGAATGAAATCGGTCACCACAAAGATTTCATAGCAACTCCTGTAGCATCAAGACACTGAATTATTTTTGGCAATAAATGACCACTCTCTCAAGGTGCCAACAGTGTCTCTCTTTCCAAAACTGCATTAGAGACATTTATAATATGTTAACCTATAGATACACTCGCAAAGACACCTGACTATCTCGGAAAGCAGTAACCCTTCAGTTGCTGCCTTTTGATTCCATGAATTTGACAGGGGGAAGGAAAGAGAACGGACATGTACAAACAACTGGTAGTTCCTATGGTTTTCATACATTGTCCAATTTAATCCCACTCCCAAAGTAGGGAATTATCACCATTTTACATACAAGGATTTTGATGCTCAGAGAGCCTAGATTAAAATGGGTATGTTTGGGGGCTCCCACTAAAGTTCATTTTTTATGGGCTGACTGCATTTCAGTACTAAACTAATTTAGAATAAAGTATTATTTGTCCTTAGCTTTGGACATCGTCTGAATCAAACAAGACAATTCTTGACAGCACTCTCTGGCTCAGTGCCTTTATGCTCACTTTGGTCCAGAGATACATTCTGCCCTTCTCCTCTTTGCCACTGACCCCCACTTTATTAAAACTTAGGACTCTATCAAACTTCACTGCTTCAATTCAAAGGCTAAATAAGAAACAAAACCAGGAGAATGTACCAAGGAAAGAACTTACTTGAAAGACTTCCAGTGCAATGCTCGCCACCGCATCAATGAGTAGAGAGGGATTCGAGGTCAGCCAGCATCATGTAGTATGTAGATAGGGCCTTACCAACTAATCTATAAGACTTTTGACTGGGTTTCTCTTTAAAGGATGAAGCCAGGATTTCTAGCTCTAGTGATAGCAGACTGACTTGTTACAAACTACCCCACTTGAAACAATGTGGAAAGCCAGACCAAAAAAATGATGTATTTTTTATGTACTGGGGCATTTATCAAAGCAGCAATGACTTGAAGAATAAAATGCCTGCACAAAATCCCAATCTCCGAGAGGTGAGCCTAGGCCTCAGGGTCTTTGAGTGAGGGCCGGGCCGGGAAGTTCCAGAGAACTTTTGTCTATCCTAAAGATCAGAAATGGCCATAATTGGATTGCAGGACCTACTGGGTTTCAGTTGGGAAGTCTTTCCCCCAACAAAGGCTAAGAATAGGGGTGAAATGGAATACAGCAGCATTCATAAGGTTAAAGCCAAACTCCAAATCAACCCAATCTTTCCTTAGATCAAACTATCTCCATATCTTAATTGTTACCTGAAATCAAAGTACATCCTTTTTAGATAACTATCAATGAGAATCCAAATTATCTCTATATTTTATTGCACTACAATTCGCAATTTAAAAGTATCAAGAGTATTAGGAGACAAGTCTGAATGAAAGAAAAAAATAAAAAATGGGGTTTTAAAAATGTGTGTATGTATACACACACATACAAATATGTATTAAAGCTGTCTTCTATCCCAGAATTTCTCTAAATATTCAATGCAAACTCAATCAACAGGTTGATTCTAAAATTTTCATTGTATTAAAAAGGGCCCAAAATAGTTGAAAGATTGGAAAAAAATAGTTATTGTATTGGGTACAGACTTCTTAGAAAGCTATAGGTTCAAAATAGTGCAGAAGTGCTGCAATGGACATGACAGACAGATTAAAACAATGTAAAGTATGATGAAAAACACAGTGCCTAATAGGAAAGACACAGTGACTACATTGATCAGATTAGTTAGTACAGAAGAAAAAAATGACAATTTTTAATTTAAAGAAACAGCAATAGGAACTGACCAAAATTGAACAGAGATGATAAGACTTTTTAAAATGAAAAGTGCATCAGTTAGCTGTGTGATAACTTTAAGCAGCTTACTTTAAAAGATTAATTTATAGTCAAAAGCCTTCCTGCCAAAAATAAATAAATGAATAAGTGAACACATAATACATATGAACTCATTCTCTCATACTCTCTCTCTCTTTCTCTGTCACACACACACACACACACACCTGAGACCAAATGGCTGCACTGCTGAATTCTACCACACAGTTAAGAAAGAAGTATTACTAATTCTATTTAAAGTTTTCCAGAAAATTAAAGAAGTTGGACTATTTCCAAATTAATTCAATGAGTTTAGCTTTAACCTAATGCCAAAACCGTAACAAGTAATTATAAGAAAACTATGGAACAATGTCCTTTGTGAACATAGATGCAAAAATCCTTAACTAAACTTTAGCTACTCAAATCCAATAATATATAAAAATGATAATACAGCATGACCAAGTGGAATTTATCACAGGAATACAAGGTTGCCTTAATATTCAAACTTCAATCCATGCAATTCACCATATTAATAGACAAGGAAAGAAAAGCTGTATCATCACCATAACAGATTCAATGAAAAGCATTTGACAAAATCCAGTAACTATTAATAAAAAAAGAAAAACTAAACAAGCTAGGAACGGAAGAAAACGTCCTCAAGCTGATTCAGGTCACCTATGAACACCCACAGCTAACATCTTCCTGGATAATGAAAGACATTGTTGTCTGTCCAAGATTAAGAACAAAGCAACAATGTTTGTTCTCACCACATCTATCCAACATTATAATGAAAGTTCTAGCCAGTGCAACAAGCAAAAGAAATAAAGAGCATCAAGAATGGAAGGGAAAAAATAAGACTGTCATTATTTGCAGACCTCGTGTTCATCTGTGGGTAAAAGCTTAGAGGATAACAGCAAGCTTTCTAGAACTCACATGTAAGCCTAGCAAGTTTGCTATGCTTTAGATATAAGAGCAATATATAAAATCAACTGCATTTCCATATACTAACAATGAATGGCAATTGGAAACTCAAAAAAAATGTCAGCTATGATAGCATCAAATACATGAAATTCTAAGATATGAATCTAACAAAAGACCAGCAAGACACACATAAAATTACAAAGTATCACTGAAAGAAATTAATGAAGACAAGATAAATAGAAATATGGTAATAGTTTGGAAGACAATATTGTTAAGATATCAGTTCTCCCCAAATTGATATGAGATTCACTGAAACCCCAAATAAAATGTATATGGACCAGCAAAGGATCTAGAAAATCCAAAGCAGCTTTGAAAAAGGAGAATGATGTTAGAGTAATACTACTTGATTTCAAGATTTATTATAAATCCACAGCAACCAAGGTAATATGGTATTGGCATCAATATAGACAAATATGTTAATGGAACAGAATAAAGTCCAGAAATGGACTCAAGGTATATGGTAAACTGATTTTTAAAGAAAGTTCAAAGACAATTCAATACAGCCTTTCAACAATTAGTGCTGAAACATTTGATTATCTATATACAAGAAAAATTTATTTACTCCTTATATGAAGTTCAATAATTAATTTAGAATAAAACTTAATGGAGGAAACATGGAATTTTTTTACTGCTTTCCACCTCTTTAAGTGTATTTACACGGCCATATCCAATTGTTCTAGTCACAGCACACTATAATTATTTTATTATATATATACATAAAGCAGCATTATTCATTTTGGTACAGTTTGCTTTCTCCTCTCAGATGTCGTCCCCATAAAATTCCCACCATCAAGTCACCTGTGAACCAACACCGTAGTCTCTTGTGCTTGTTCCACCGTTTTAATCCCTCCTCCACCCTCACCCACTGAATATCTGTGATTTATAGTTCCCTGCTAGTTTTATCTTTATTTTTTCCTGATCCTTTATTTGGTTCCCCTATATTCCTCCTATTAGTGAAACCATCTGATATTTTTCTTTTTTCCTTCTGACTTATTTCTCTGAGCATAATCCCCTCCAGCTCCATCCATGTTGCTGCAAATGGCATGTATTTATCTTTTTTGATTGCTGAATAGTATTCCATTGTGTATATAGAGCACATCTTCTTGATCTAGTAGTCTGTTTTGGGGCATTTAGGTTGTTTCTGTATCTTAGCTATGCAGCCATCACACTATCAAAGAGACCCCTGCTTCTCCCTCCTCCCAGTTCTCTTCCACTGCCCCTTGGGAAAATACCACATTGTTCACAAAGTCTAAGAGTTATCTGTGTTGTGTTTTGTTAGTTTGTTTGCTTTGGTTATTTATATTTCATACAAAAGAAACCATCTGGTAATTGTCATTCACTTTCTGACTTAATTTAGCCTAGCATAAGTATTTCAAATTCCATCCACATTGTTGCAAAAGCAAGATCTCGTCTACTTAAATAGCTGAGTAGTATTCCAGTAAGATAAAATAGTTAGTGTGGTTGTGGGTTAGGCAAAGATTTCCCAGCTCTGACATCAACAGGATAACCAACAATAACAACAGAAAGATATATTGGATTTCATCCAATAGAACTCTACCCTTAGAAACTCATTATTATGGGAATGAAAAGATAAGTCACAGATTGGGAAAAATAATTGCAAATATCACCTACAGGACTTTAATTCAGAATACACATAGAACTCTTAAAACTCAATGACATGAAAACAAGCAACCTAGTTTAAAATGGACAAAGCATCTGAACAGACACTTCATCAGAGAAAATATACAAATGTAAATAAGCACAGGAAGAGATTCTCAAAATTCACTAATCCTTAGGGAAATAAAAATTAAAACTTTACTATAAACCAACTTGAGTCTCAAAAATTAAAATGTCTGATGATATGAAGTGTTGGGTGGGATCTGAAGCAACTGGAACTTTCATACACTGCCAGCAGGGTCAGAAAATGACAGAACTACTTCCGAAAATAATCATGCAGTCTCTTAAAAAGCTATACATACCCTGACTGTTTGAGCCAGTTATTCCACTCCTTAGAGTAAAGGCAGATGATCTTACAAAAAAAAAAAAAGTTAGTAAATGTTCATAGCAGCTTTATTTTTAAAAGCAAAAATTACAAACCACCCAAAAGTCCATCAACAGGTAAATGGATTAGCACACTGTGATATGTGCGCAGCCATGCAATAGTATATAATGGAATTGATGAGTGATATTCAGCAATAAATGAAATGAACGACTGACACACACAACAACAATTTGAGGGTGAAGGATGAGTTCATTATCCTAATGTTGTAATGGTTTCATGGGCACATAGATAATTCAAAACTTGTTCAATTGTGCACTTGAAATAGCTGCAACTTTGTGTCAAACCTACTTCACTAAGAGTCTAAAAAACCCACACAGTTCATACACCCCTGCCATAGGACCCACCCCCTTCCTCAAACTCCCATTTCTCAAACTGTCTCTGATGACTTCCTTCTCCATGTCAGGACAGCCTTTGTCCATTTGATCTTCAGTGTTTGACTATAAACAAAACTGTTGATGAAGATAAGGAACATGTACAGATTAGGTTCGGGTTCTTTCCACCCACAAGAAAAGAGAGCTTTGATAGGCTTTCAAAAAAAACAACAACACAAAAACTAAAAACCTTAAAAAGGAAGAAAATCATCCTAATTTATTACTTGTGTTACAGCAAACGATCTGGCAGGAAACAAAACCAGCAGTTAATCTGCCAAGCAGAAAAAATGCAATCCCTTTGTTGGTTGTTATGAAGCATTCGGCTGTTTTATGGTTGGAGTCTATCAAATTCAATACATTTTACATGATTGCAAATTCCTTAAAATATGAAGATGCTAAAACGGTGTAACAATGTGGGACTATGGTACTTTGCAATAACAAATTTTGTTATTCTTTTTAAATTCTGCTGTTTTATTTTTAATAGTAACAAGACACAAAAATGCTATCAATGTTATTTTCAAATAAATGAATATGTGTGTTTTAATGTGCCTATGAAAAGGTTAAGAACTGCCTGGCCTTTTTTCAGAAGCGTAAGATAGGCATAGAAAATAACAAGAAGACAATCTGATGGATAAAATGCATCTATAAATATCTATGATCGTGACTATAAATTATCCTTTATCTTGAGCCCCACCTCCAACCCTTGGTGAAGTAAATGCTCTTAACTGAAGATTTAGGATAAGGGCAGACTGTACCACTCTTTATCTTTTCTGCAGAAGTTCTGCTAAATACAGCCCTCACTGGAGCAGCAAGAGGGGGGTAGTATGACATCTTGGGAACATGAGGAGTGTTTGAAATATCCAGGAGGCGCCCCAGCCTAGAAGTGGTTTACTTGCTCACTCTTCAGTTGGGTCTAACAGGTCATGACGTAGGACACTCCCTATGAGCTGACCCAACACCCACAGTCCTTCTGCCCGTGCAGTGCCTCTGCAGCACTAATGTCAGTGTCAGGCTCGACACCCCAACAGCCCACACCTCCTGAGGCGTACCTGCCACCACTGGGCACCTTCCCAGACTCCGTCATGACATCAAGGGACCCCAAGAATCTTCTGCTGCTCCCACTGGATGGGTGCTTCATCCTCTCTGAGTTTTTCACCCTTTTCTCTGTGTTACACACTAAACACATAACTAACCTTTCCTTCTTCCTTCCCCCATTAACTTAGTTTTCTCAAACTCAAAACCTGCGCCTCCCTGGTGGCGCAGCGGTTGAGCGCTGCGCTGTGGAGCTATCGGCAGCGGCAATGCGAGTTCGACGCCCAGCTGGGGAGAATCCCACATGGTGCGGCAGACCTCTCCTGCCTCGCCCGCTGCTCCCCTCAGCAGTATATTTCTGATCTGCCTGCTTTGCTCCCCGCTCTGTCTCTGGTGAACCCTCTCGCCGCCCCACACCTCTGGTCTGTACCCCAGCTTGTATGTATAAATAAATAAATCTTAAAAAAAAAACAAACTCAAAACCTGACCCTCAAAATCTTCCTTGTGCAGCTGCTCTTTCTCCACCATCCAAGTCAGAGGCCAGGAGAGTCTCAGTCCTCACTCCAGCTCCCCGTGTCTATTTCCCTGGCTCACCCAGTGCTCCTCCATGGGTGTCAGGCATCCAAGGCACCTTCTCTCCCTTCTCCCTCGGTACCAACAGCATCCACCTCATACTGGAGAACTTAGCTCATCCAATGCCCCGTCCTTCCAGAAGTTCCTTAACCTGCCTAACACAGGGAGGGCCAGGTGCACCCCTTGTCAGTCACATTGCCTGTCTCGCAGAAATCTGAACAGTTGACTGTCCACCATTACCTGCTTCCCTCTCACTCTCTGCTGCTAAGTCTCAGCACAGATTTGGTGTTATTAATATGATCCCAATCACCAAAATGACATTTTTCAGTTATCTGAACCAAAACATTGATATCATGAGTAGTTTTGAAGATTTGGTTTATAAGCTGAAGTCATAAAAATCAGGAAAACAGATGCTGTCTTTTTTTTTTTTTTTTTTTTTTTTTTTTTTTTTTTTTTTTTTTTTTTTTTTTTTTTTTTT
>PVIJ01002402.1:0-162195 GCA_004024925.1 Scalopus aquaticus | reverse complement strand
TACGGGTGCATGTATCCTTTCGGATTAGTGCTTTTGTGTCCTTTGGGTAAATTCCCAAAAGTGGTATTGCTGGGTCGTATGGGAGCTCCATGTTTAGCAATTTGAGGAATCGCCATACAGCTTTCCATAGTGGCTGGACCAGTTCACATTCCCACCAGCAGTGTAGAAGAGTTCCTTTTTCTCCACATCCTTTCCAGCACTTTGAAATATATTTTTAACATTAATACAGCCATCTTCAATATTCCCATTTCAATTGTATAATTTTGAGAGTCAGAGACCATATTTCACCGATGTGGAAAAGAAAAAATGTCCAGAATTTTTTAAAGTCTCTTCGTTATTTGGGGGATTAAAGCTAAAGACAGTTTGGGGTTTAATGTCTCCCCATATGTTTTCAAAAAGAAAATACTGCAAATTTTGCTGGTTTCTAGCTTCCTGCCTTACTTGTTCATTAAACAGGTGTTTATTGAACATCTACTAAAGAGCTGGGACTAGAGAAGGAATATAACAACCCCACGCCAGAAGAGCTCGGTCTGGTGCAGAAGATGGCCACGGTTTGCTATGGCCATAACTGAACCCCATGGTGGCTGTAATGACGGGAACCTATTTTCTCATAGGTGAGGAAGCACAATTCGGTTCATAACCCTGCCCATCAGCACTCATTTTACTTAAAATAATTCTAAAAAGTGATGACTGTAGCAATAACAGGATAATAAGATACTAAAACTAATTAGTCTTTGGCTATGATTTTCAGCCCTGTTAAGGTTATACAGGAAATACACTGAACCAGACAGACTCAAAGATGAAGCAAATTGATGGCGTAGAATGGCTGGGCTTACAAGGTTATTGTGTATCTTACAGATATTAAAATCAGTGTCTACAATCCAAACTGATTCCTTTACATGTACTGTATAAAACCTGTAAACATCTTTATTGACACACAATCCATATACCATAAAATTCACCCACTTAAAGTACACAATTCTCAATGTTTTTAGTATGTTCAGAATTGTGCAACCCTCACCACTGAGCTTAGAATATTCTCATCACCAGAAGAAACCCTTTATAAATTAGCAGTCACTTTCCATTTTCTTCTCAGCCCCAAGCCCAGACCCACTAATCTACTTTCTGTTTGTGGGTTTGCTTATTCTGGACATCTCATATAAATTAAGATTATTCAGTATGTGACATTTGTCCCTGCCTTCTTTGACTCAGCATATTTTCAAGGCCGGTCCATATTGAACATATTCAGTACTTGTTCCTTTTCATTTCTAAATAGTCCGTTGCCCGTGTTTACCTGTTCATCAGTTGATGAACGTTTGCATTGTTTCCTGTCTTTGGCTATTATGAATAATAACATTCTAAAGATTTGTGTACAACTTTTTGTATATGGATATTTATTTTCCTTTCTCTTGGGTATATGCCTAGGAACAGAATTGCTGAATCTTATTTTTGACTTCTTGAGACATTGTCAAGCTGTTTCCTACAGTGGCAGCACCATTTTGCATTTCTACCAGCAGTGTATGAATATTCCAATTTCTCCACATCCTCGTCAACACTTGTTATTTTGCCTATTTTTTATTATAGCCATCCTAGTGGGTGTGAAGTTCATTGTCACTGTGGTTTTGATGGGTATTTTCCCTAGTGATAAATGATAGTGAAAATTTTTTCATGTGCTTGCTTGCCATTTGTGTCTTCTTTGGAGAAAGTCTATTGAAATATTTTGGTGAGATTATTTTTGTTATTGAGTTGTAAACATGCTTCATATTCTGGATACAAGCCCTTTATCAAATATATGACATGCAAATATTTTCTCTTACTCTGTAAGATGTGTCCTTTGAAGCATAAATCCTTTTCATTTTGATGTATCTATTTTTTCTTATTTTTGCTTTGGGTGTTATATCTAACAAACCATTGCCTAAGCCAAGATCACAGAAAATTTACTCCTGTTTTCTTCTAAGTCTTACAGTTTTAGCTTATACATTTAGGTCTATGGACCATTTTGAGTTAATGTTTATCTATGGTGTAATGAAGGGGGTTCACTATCATTCTCTCGCATGTGGATATCCAGCTGCTGCAGCACCATTTCTTGAAAAAGTTACTTGTTTGCCATTGAATTTTCTTGGCATTGTTGTTGAAAAGCACTTGACCATAATGTAAGGATTTATTTCTGGACTGTCAATTTTATTCCATTGATCTATATGCCAGTATCTCACTGTCTTGCTTACTGCACCTGTGTAGTAATGCCCTCCATCTTTGTTCTTTTCAAAATTGTTTTAGCTATTCTGGGTCACTTGGCATTTGTCTAATGAATTTTAGGATCAGTTTGTCGATTTCTGCAAAATCTTTCGAAATTTAATGGGGAAGTTAACCCAATTTCTCTGACAAAAAAATACTTTTGATCTACCTCTTAAGAACTCATCAGACTGTGAAAAATAAGTTGGTTACCAAAGGGAGTGGGGGTTGGGAGGAGGGTATAGGGAAGGGAAAGTAGATAGGGCATTAGACATGAGGCTCTGGTGGGCGAGTGGAGTATATGCACATATGGAGGTGTGAAATTGTATTCTCCAAATTATATAGTTGTGTGAATAATTGAATCCCAAGTGTATGGGGGGGGGGCAGGTAGGTACAGGCTAGAGGCAGCAACAGCTGGGATAGACACAGGTGGTAATGAAAGTGAAAGGTGGTAGAAAGTCTTAAAGCACCTGGGAATCAAGTTGAAATGGATACAGAAAACAAAAGAAAATCATTCCACTTCATTGTCTTTTTGTTTTTCTTTTTCAAATTTTTTTTAAACTTTATTTATACATACAAGCTGGGGTACAGGCCAGAGGCGTGGGGCGGCGAGAGGGTTCACCAGAGACAGAGTGGGGAGCAGAACAGGCAGATCAGAAATACACTGCTGAGGGGAGCAGCGGGTGAGGCAGGAGAGGTCTGCCGCACCATGTGGGACTCTCCCAGGCTGGGCGTGGAACTCGCGTTGCAGCTGCCGACAGCTCCACAGCCCAGCGCTCAACCGCTGCGCCACCAGGAAGGCCCTCTTTTTCAAATTTGTATTAAAGTGACATCAGTTCATAATAGCATTTAAGTTTCAGGTGTACAGAATTATAATTCAACATCTGTATCCTCTAATTTATGCTCGACACCAAAGCTTATGGCCCATACATATAATTTCCATTCACCCCCATACATATAGTTCACCCCTCCCCCATTCATTGTTGAGCATTATGGACTGACTTCACCACAGGATGCACAGGAGAGTAGACCACTGGGCTTTGAAGTGTGACATGCTCAGCAAAGATACGGTCCGACTTGCGTGCTGCAGGGCATAGCACAATATGAAAAAGGTTTAAGTCATAGAAGAGAGATTGGAAACTAGGTGTGACTTCCTGGCTCAAATCTTGCCTGGACATGGGCTTTCACTCAATCAAAGGAAGGCACCATCCAGCCCAGTATCCATGCATCTCCCTGAGAGAGAGGGTTTATTTTATACTTACAAATATGAATATGAAAAGCATTTCACACATCAACATCAGGAATAGCATATTCTGTTCCTTTTCAAGGTCCTCTCCCTTGAGTTCCATGGAACAGTACCTCTCAAACTCTGTTCTCTCTGGTTGGTCCACCTTCCTTAGCAGCACCTGGAACTTGTTAAACATGCAGATTTCAGGCCACACTGACTCAATCTCGGGGGGAGGAGGCAGGCACAGCTGAGCTAGGACTGGAAGTGTATGCAGCTAACTCATTTGTCCGAAGGTCAAGAAGCAGATAGCAGAGCCACAGATTTGCCCAAGACCTACAACCAATGGCGGGAAATGTTCAACAGCTGGCACTCCAAAAAAAGCCCCAATATGTAGCATTTGCCATTCCCATGGTGTAAATATTCTAATTTGCCAATTTCAGCCTCCCAGTGTGGTGGCATCACCTAATGTGACCTTGAGAAGCGCGCAATAGCACGCTATTGTATGGGGTTCCCACCACACCCACACAGTAGGCGTAAGTAATCACAAGATCATAAGTAATAGTAAACAGTAGGAAAACAATTAGGAAGTGATGGGTTTTGAGTATTTCCTTTGTCTCTATTACAGTTTGTCTTGTAACTTATTTTAAATTATGACTGTTGAACAAATGGCTTGTACATGTCATGATGAGCTCTCACAGCTTTTCTGTATAAGCCGGCTCCAGTGCGTGCACCCTTTCCTGAAAGACACACCCCTCCTCTGGCCTGTGGCCTAATCATGGCTTGTGAGCTGTCTCAGAGGACCTGCCATCCGCCCAGTGAGGAAGGACTGACGTTCGGGGGAGGCTCCTTCAGTGGCCTGCCCTACAGCCTGAGCTACAGGGTAGAGGCCACAGGCGGTCAGATACATGTGAATGCCTGCGGCCCCCAGGCCAACTGTCCACGGCATCTTTGAGTGTCAAGCACAAGACAATGTGCTCAGGTGCGGGGAGGAGAGGAGCTCTGTTTAGAATGCAGAGTTCTGGGCCCCACTCAGTCTGCCTGAATCAGAATCATGGGGCAAATTTCCCACAATTTGCATATTTACAAACTCACCGAGAGATTTTGATACGCACTAAAATGTGAGAACCCGTGGGTAGAGTGGCTGTAGTTAAAGGTAAGTGCACATAGGTCCACGTGAGGCTACATGAAGAATTTCCAAGGCACAGACAGCATTAAAGGAATCAATTTCCAGGTCATCCACTTCCATGTGGGCTCAGATGTCCTAAAGCCCATCGGCCTGAGAGGCAGCCTGCGGCATCTCCTTCCCGCCTCCTCTTCCATGATCACCCCTATCTTCCCCTTGACAAAAGAAAATCATACTTCTCATCCATCCCAAAACCTACCAGAGGGCGTGGCCTCAGGATGTAAAACCCTCCGTGGAGTTGACAGTGGGCCAATCCCAAATACTGGCATGGGGCTGAGCAAACCAATGACACCATAGCAGAGTAGCTATCTTCTTGCCAGGGAAGTGGTTTCCAGTTTTTTCCTCTCAACAAAACTGAAGGAGTAGGTAATTGTCAGCTAACCATTTTAAAAGAACATAATTAATAGATTATTGCCATCTGTGTATACAGTCAGAAATTCTGAGTTCCAAAAAAGGAGTGGCATTGCTGTAACAAAATTCTCATCTACTTAGGTATGTCAATAAGTTTCCTCAATCCCTCTGTAAGGAAAGAAAAACAGGAATAAACATCAATAAAAACAGGAAAAAACATCAATAAAATTGATGCGGAACCCTTTCTTTGTTTAGCAGTAAGAAATAGTCACCCCGGGCCTCCCTGGTGGCACAGCAGTTAAGCGCTGCGCTGTGGCGCTGTTGGCAGCAGCGAAGCGAGTTCAATGCCCGGCCAGGGAGATTCCGACATGGCGCAGCAGACCTCTCCTGCCTCGCCCTCTGCTCCCCTCAGCAGTGCATTTCTGATCTGCCTGTTCTGCTCCCCACTGTCTCTGGTGAACCCTCTCGCCACCCCATGCCTCTGGTCTGTACCCCAGCTTGTATGCATAAATAAATCTTTTAAAAAAAAAGTCATCCCACGAAGTATAAACTAATTGAAAATGGTCCCAAATACCTCATTTAGAGCTGTAAAATAAAAATGAACTTGTCTTTAATACTTATTGACTAAAATTGTTCCCTTGATGCTGAGTGTATGGCGCTGTAATTATAAGGATAACTTAATTCAGAAGAAAAGTGTTGAAATTTAGAGCAATGGGATCACAGGAAATGAAAAATACAAGCTTAACATGGATAGCTGTATGCTGCAAGTATGATCAATATAAAGAGTTTCAAAGATAAGGGCCTCCCCGGTGGCGCAGTGGTTGAGCGCTGCGCTGTGGAGCTGTCCGCAGCGGCGGCGCGAGTTCGACGCCCGGCTGGGGAGAATCCCACATGGTGTGGCAGACCTCTCCTGCCTCGCCCGCTGCTCCCCTCAGCAGTGTACTTCTGATCTGCCTGTTCTGCTCCCCACTCTGTCTCTGGTGAACCCTCTCGCCGCCCCACGCCTCTGGCCTGTATCCCAGCTTGTATGTATAAATAAAAAAAAAAATAAAAAGTTTCAAAGATAAAAAAAACATTAGTATAAAAAATTAGAGGAGTGGAGCTATACATTGATGGAGAAAGGCATGGCGTATAGTTTTAAACTGTTAAAAATGAGTTTACCCATGTGTTTTTGAACAGTGATGGTAGCTGTCAAGTTGTATTAATCTGAAAGTATATAAAATCTTAAAAGTTGCTATAAAGAAAACTGAGAATGGGGTGAGGTATGTAGTATTTTGGAATAACTACTGAGTGACCCCATTCCTAAAAATTAAGTTCTGAAAAAATATTGTGGACCACAAAGTATTACAAAAATTAAATCAATTCTTCTGCATTCAGATGGATTAACTTGTTTTACTAGAAAATGTCTGTAGGACTTCTTTAAAGTAATGGTGCGGACCGGGAAGCACATTGGCTCTGCCATTCACTCTCGGGCGTCCCCACTCCGAGGGCTTCAGCTTCCTCTAGGCAAAGTAAGCAACTGGACACAAATATATTTCAAGTCCTTCCAGCTCTAACTGGTGATGTCACGAAATCTTTCACCTGGTTGGTTTTTCTTTCCCTTCAACTGTTTTTTGGCCATTGTATAATTTCAGTGTTTGCCCACTAGAGGGTAGCCAGAGAGAGGAGATGAGGCTCAGAACACTTGTATTCTTTGCATGGGCGAAAGAATTGGTTGGTTTCATTTGTCTTACTATTGTGTACACAAAGAAATTGAGAGGAGTTTTACATAATTTTCTTTTTATTCAATGTAAATTGAATAAAGGGGAATATTCCCTTGCCCAGACTGTCCCCAGCTAAGAAATTCAGTCTTCGGTATATAGATCACCTTCAAGCCCACCTCCTTCCCATTCTTTTTTTTTTTTTTTTAAAGATTTATTTACACATACAAGCTGGGGTACAGGTCAGAGGTGCGGGGCGGCAAGAGGGTTCACCACAGACAGAGTGAGGAACAGGACAGGCAGATGGACGGAAATACACTGCTGAGGGGAGCAGCAGGCGAGGCAGGAGAGGTCTGCTGCACCATGTGGGAATCTCCCCGACCGGGCGGGGAACCCACGTCACCGCTGCTGACAGCTCCACAGCGCACCGCCCAACCGCTGTGCCACCAGGGAGGCCCCTCCTTCCCATTCTTTTTACTGGGATTTCCAATCAAGAATTTTGATGGGGATTTTGATGGGGCGGGTTGGGGGGAGCCCCCGGTGCCGTAACAGGTTAAGCGCAGCACCATGAAGTTATCAGCAGCCACTGCAGTATGAGTTCTATACCTGGCCGGGGAGATTCTCACATGGCGCAGCAGGCCTCTCCTGCCTCCCTCGCTGCTCCCCTCAGCAGTGTATTTCCGTCGATCAGCCTGTTCTGTTCCCCACTCTGTCTTTGGTGAACCCTCTCGCTGCCCCACACCTCTGGCCTACACCCCAGCGTGTATGCATAAATAAATAAATCTTTTTAAAAAACGAATTTTGATCCGGAAACGTCACTGATTTCCACGTGCTTCCCACCAAAAATGATAGCTTTCTGGCTAGTTTTCAAATCACCTTTACTTCCAACCTCTGCCCCAAAAATACCATGTACCCCAGAGACGCGCCTTTCCATAAGAATCCCACAAACAGTTTTGGTGATTGCAGGGCTGATCCAGCTGTAGTGTGATATACACCAAAACTGGAGTCAAAAATTATTGTACCTGAGTTCCTTGGAGAAACGGCTGATTTCAGGGCTGGCTTGCAAAGTAGGCACAAGATGTGCCTAGAATGTATTGTTACACCAGAAATTAAGGAAGTGCTCAAAAAAAAAAGATGGGTTATGTCAGAAGGACAGGAACCAGCTTGAAAGAGCTGTAAGCCAAATCTGTGACAAATTGAGAACCAAAATAATTAAGTACAGAATGAATTATGAAATAATGAAAAAATAGAAAATCTTGAGTCCAAAACCATAATAAATAAATAACTAAATAAAATGGAGGTGGAGGGAAGGTTCTTGTTTACAGTAGATTGCAACTGATGAAGGAAGTGGTTGAGTTGGAAAATCAGCATTTTGCAACCATCGTGTTAAATATTAGTTCAGATGAGAACCACCAATGATTTTGATTAGGAGCAGGATATTTGCATGGTCAGAATCATGGGGCAAAAATAATAAATAAAAAGAATAATAAGAGAATAATAAAAAGAATAACTATTCGTGAAGAAATTGGGGAACACTTTGACCAAGTGTTGCCTTACACCTACTCCACTGGGTGGGATATATTGCATCACCAGTGAGACACAGATTAACAATGTGCACCCCAGAGGAGAGACCCTGAGAAGGACCCAGCATCACGCATGGAAAATTCCAGCTCAGAATTCAGCACCTGTATCAAATCAAGTAAGAAACATCCTATTAAAGAAAAAAAAAGGAGGTGAAGACTGCAATCTTGAAAAATGTCAGTGTCATGGAAGATAAAGTCTGTGGAAATTTTCCAGGTTAAAGAAGATTAATGATTCTGGAGTGGTTCCTTTCATGTGCTATAAGGGACATTATTGGGTCAATTAACAAAACTGAAATAACGATGCTAGATAACATAAAATTTTGCGTCAAGATTAAATTTAAGTTGATAAAACTTATACTTCTACTTACTGTAAAATAATATCACTATTTCTATGAAACATACACTGAAATATATAGGGGTAATGGGTCATAAATTACATAACTTCTCAAGTGTTTCAGAAAATATATGAATATACAGAGAGAACATGCACAATGTTAGCAATAAGTATGCTTTGTACCACTTATTCTTGAAACTTTCCTGTAGTTTTGAAAATCTTTCTTTTTTTTTCTTTTTAATAGCCTGCCGTCTCTCGTTTTCCCCCGCGCCTATCCTGCATGAGTTGGTCGGGACTGGGCTCCAGCAGCTCTGCCTCCTTCCCACTGGTTGGCACACAGGGTGCTTCCCTGGGTGGAGCAGGCTGGGCTTCCGTTGAAGCCAAATCCCTTTTTCTTTGGCTTCCCTTTTTTCTGATCACTTTCTTTCACGTGTTTCAGGAAGCTGCTTCGGCTCTTAGAGTGTGTAAGATGCTCGATTCAAACGTTAATTCTCCTGGCAAGAATCCTGCCCTTGTGTGTTTACAGCAATGCCAAGTGCATGCTGGCTGGCCCTACAGACGCCTCCAGTTTAGTCATGGGAGCACCTGTGAGGCATTCCTGTGTGAACGGGGCCCATCCCCTCGATGGCTACAATGACACTTTTCTTCTAGATTCGCATTTACGGGGCCAAAGGAGCCCATGTTTTCTAAAAGGCCTAGAGAGTATAAACAGGCGCCTCTCCTCTTTCCCTTCTTCTTGGTCATTTTGGTAGATTCCAGCTGAATAGGAAGTGAAATTATTTCTAAATTTTAAAGTTCAAAATAAAAGATGTGATTGCAAATCCTCGCTATGACCTTTAGATTACTATGAACACAAATAATAGGCATTACTTCATTACAGAGGCAGATAGTAATCATTGAGGTCGGACCCTGGGTTGAGTGCTGGGGTAGCCATTAATCCCAGACCTGCATTACTGCAGTCCTTGAAACAATACTTCCAGTAAATTTTTACCCTGGATGTACAGGTGAGTAATAAGTAAGATGATGTAAATAAATAATATTTCTGGTATCCTTTGATGTCACTTTTGAGCTAGGAGGAGCTAAATAGAGGCCCTGTCAGTTCTGCCTCCTCCCCACAGAACAAAAATGAAGGCCTTTACCTTGCATGCTTATGATCATGAACTTTCACATTGCAAACAAGCCGGCGATCATGCTTACCCTGCCTGTGTCTATGAAATACTTTATTGAAAATTTTTCATAACTTAAGACAGGATTTTTAAGTATGGGTAGTTTGCAATCTTTTGCAAGTCCTGTACGCTGTAAGGAAACCTAAGGGAGACAGATTTTCCACTGCCACTGGAAATGAAAATGTGAGAGCAACACCTCCATTGTAGGAGTACAAGAGAGGCTAAAAAATGGAGGCAGAAGGAGAGAGACATAGAAACTCAAGACCAGACCAAGCAAATTGAAATCTCAGGCATATTCTTGGTATATATCGTGCTGGCCCCACTGTAAGGAGGAAATAAAATAAAAAATAATGAGGAAAATATGTATCAGCCAAACAAGAGATAGTCTATGATTTTCATGAGAACAGTATCTGGTTTTGCTTAACCACTTCACCCTATCCCCTAGCCCAGCGCCTGGCGCACATATAGCAGGTACTAAGCAGTTATTTGTAAACTGATGGACTATAGGCTTTCGCTGCAGTAACAACTCCCTAAGTCCCAGATATTTACCAAACAAAACTTAATCTCTTACCCATAGTTCTGTGGGCTGGCCCTGGGTCTACTAGACTATGCTAGCCTGGCCTCTTGGGCTAGTGTTCAGGTCTGCTCCTCCATCCAGGACCCCCACCAAAGAGGAACAACTATCCATAGATGTTCATTTTTTAGTGGATGGGAGGAGTACAAGGAGGAAGCAAGAATACAAGAAACTTCTTAAAGCCTCTACTCAGAACTGTCTCTTTGGTCTATGAATACAGGCCAAATGGGCTCATTAGTCAAAATAAGTTATATGACCAAGCCCAAGTCCAACAAATGGGGAAATATACTTTACCTACTCTACTGGTTGGGATATATTGCAAAGATGCATGACAAAAAGTACAGATACATAATTCTATTGCAGAAGAAAGGAAGACATGAGAATAATACAACATTCTAGACACTGTTGCCTATGTACCACAGCAGAGTTGAGGTGACTATGAAGGCCTGGTTATTCTGATTATAATTATTCACACATCTGTGGCTTGTTAGGACCCATCTCTTGCACTGGGTAAACACTCCTTTAGGGCCGGGATGGCGTCAGGTTTAGCTCACCATTGAACTCCCAGCATCTAGGACAGTACCTAGTCTATAGGAGGCACTTAACTAAATATTGTTGAAATGATGGATGGATGGCTAGATCTCTGTGTGTCCCATTAGAGTGTCGTATGACCCTCCTCACTTTCTAGAATTGCAAAGTGTTTCACATGTCAGTAAGAATTCCCTGTACCCACAAACAGCAATGCCATGGGAAGCTCTTTAAAAGGGCACCACGTCAGACCTGCAACAGCAGACCCCAACAATGTCTACACAGCTTTGGTTAGCTCAAGAAAAGGATCTGAAGCCTGATCTGCCATAGCAGACCCCTGCAGACACCGACACAGCCTCAATGACCTCTGGGAAGGGGTCTGAAGATGAACCAGACATAGCAGATGACCCCCCTGACAGAATCTCCACTCATTGAAGGCTCAACTAGATATTTCTGCCTAATATTCGGTGTCATCTACTGGAAATACAGAAGAGCTACACCATTAATATTTAGAAATCAAATAATAGGAAGATTAAAAAAACCCACAATAAATGGGAAACTGAGTCTTCAGAGGAATTAGACAACATATGATTAATGAACATATATAGGGCACTGCACGCCCCCCAGAAGAATACACATTCTTCTCAAGTGCACATGGGACATTCTCCAGGACCACACTTTGAGTCACAAGACAAGAATCAAAAAATTCATGAAGACTGAAATCATACCAAGCATCTTCTCTGACCACAATGGTATCAAACCACAAATTAACCCCCCCCTCCACCAAAGCAGAAAAAAACTGACCAACACATTACTGAGTAACACTCAGTTAATGAGAAAATCAAAGAAGAAATTAAAAAATACTTCAAAGCAAATGATAATGAGGGCACAACCTTCCAGAATTTATAGCACACAGCAAAAACAGTACTAAGAGCAACAGCAATATAGGCCCACATCAAGAAACAAAAAAGAACTTAAATAATCTTATTTCTGGCCTTAAGAAATTAGAAAAAGAATAAACAAAAACACAAACCAGTAAAAGGAAGAAAACAATTAAAATTAGAGCAGAAATAAATAAAATTGAAATCAAAAGGACAGTCTAAAAGATCAATGAAACCAAAAGCTGCTTCCTTGAGTAAAATCATTAAAATAGACAAACCTCTGGCTAGGCTCCCAAAGAAAAAAGAGAGAAAACTCAAATAAATAGAATCAGAAATGATAGGGGAGAAATTACAACAAACATGTCAGAAAATCAGGATCATAAGAGACTACTATGAACATGTATATGCTACTAACACTGAGCAACCTAGAAGAAATGGACAAATTCTTACAAATATACAACCATCTAGAAATGAATAAGGAAGAAATAGAAAACCTGAACAAACCAATGAAAAGTAAAAAAAAAAAAAAATGTAACAGTAATCAAGAATCCCAAAAAACAGAAGCCTATGACCAGACAGTTTCACAAACTGAGCTAATACTTAGCCTTCTCAAACTCTTCCCAAAAATTGACATAAAGGGAATACTTTCAAACACTTTTTATGAAGCCAAAATTACCTTAATACCAAAACCAGACAAGGATAACACATGAAAACTACAGATCATATTCCTTAATGAACACAGATGTAAAAATATTCAACAAAATCTTAGCAAAATGAATTCAACAACGCATGACCAAGTAGGGTTTATTTTTTTATTATTTTTTTTAAGATTTATTTTTTTATTTACACATACAAGCTGGGGTACAGGCCAGAGGCGTGGGGTGGTGAGAGGGTTCACCAGAGACAGAGCGGGGAGCAGAACAGGCAGATCAGAGATACACTGCTGAGGGGAGCAGCGGGCAAGGCAGGAGAGGTCTGCCGTGCCATGTGGGATTCTCCCCGGCCGGGCGTCGAACTCGCGTCGCCGCTGCCGACAGCTCCACAGCGCAGCGCTTAGCTGCTGCGCCACCGGGGAGGCCCCCCAAGTAGGGTTTATTTCAGGGACACAAGGATGCTTCAACATCTGACAATCAATCAACATAACTCACCACATCAATGAAAGGAAAGACAAAAAATCATATGCTCATATCAATGGATGCCAAGAAAGCATTTGATAAGATTCAACATCCACTTATGATGAAATCCTTGAAAAACTGGGGATAGATAGAACATATCTGGAAGGAATTGAGGGACTCTTAAGCAAGTATAGACCAAAAGACTCAGAATCAACAAAAGCGAGCTATTACTCCAGGGGCTTGGGGGGTTGCTCCAGGAGCTCTTTTGCAAATGGTCCAGAAAATAGCAGTGCACTCCTGCACTATTCTGCACCCATGGCCTAATCTTGACATCATTCTAAAATCCCATGCCTGGGCCTCCCTGGTGGTGCAAGGGTTAAGTCTCAGTGCTATCAAGGCCGGTGCAGCAAGGTTCCATCCTTGGCCAGTGAGCTAACGCACATGTCCCCACAGCGCAGCAGACCTCTCCTGCTTCGCCCACTGCTCCCCTCAGCAGTGTATTTCAGTCAATCTGCCTGTTCTGCTCCCCACTCTGTCTCTGGCGAATCCCCTCACCCCCTGCACCTCTGGCCTACACCCCAGTTCTTCTACACAAAAATAACATTTTTTTAAAAATTATTGTTCATCTAAAATTGAAACTTAAGCAGGTGTCCTATATTTTTATTTGCTAAATCTGGCCACCCTAATAGAAACACTGTCTAAAAATGATGAGCTGTCATGAGTGAATACTTCAGTACACACCCCAGCAGCATATTGCCTTAGCAAAAAAGAAGCACCAACGACAGAAGTTTCTAACTCACCCATACTCTCTCTCACTTCAAAAGGATGTCTACTAATTTGATAGACAAGAAAGGACCTGTAATTATTGTTTTATGTTATCATTCGTTGATTTTTAGTGAAGCTGATCTAGAAATTCATTTCTGTCTCCTCCTATGTGAACCCCGATCTTACAGTGTTCATTTATCTGTCCAGGTCTTTGTGCATCACTATTAATGAGGGCATCAGCTGTTCATACAATAAAAATATTATCCCTGTGCCTAGTTTACTGGTGATCTTTTCATTCATAATCCTTTTACTTACAGAGGTTTTACATAATCAGGTCTCTTGCTTCCTCCCCTCAATACTTCGAACAATATTCTCCATCTGGGCATCAGATAAAGAGTCATTTGTCTTCTAGCTTTACTGTTTGATTTTTTCACTCTTTACTGTGCACGAAGTGGGATGATGATGAATAAACCTTTTTCTAAATGGTTAACTGATTATTCTAGGATTTGTAGAATAATCCAAAGGGATTCTTGTCAACAGTTTCTCTTCTCTACCTGAGAATGCTGAGCTCTTTAAATCCCTTCCTTTAAAACCTTTTACACAGGGCCTCCCTGGTGGCTCAGCGGTGAGACGCTGCGCTGTGGCGTTTGGGCAGTGGCAACACTAGTTCGATGCCTGGCTGGGGAGATTCTCACATGGATCTCTCTTGCCTCGCCCGCTGCTCCCCTCAGCAGTGTATTTTCCTCGACCTACCTGTCCTGCTCCCGGCTCTGTCTCTGGTGAGCCCTCTCACCACCCCACACCTCTGGCCTGTACCCCAGCTTGTATGCATAAGTAAATAGATGTTTAAAAAAAAAAGCCTTTTAAGCAAAGATGGCGCTGAAAGCCAAGAAGGAAGTCCCTGCCCCTCCCAAAGCCTAAGCCAAAGCAAAAGCTTTGAAGGCCAAGAAATCATCTGATAGGAAGAGAAACTTCCTTTCTCCATCATCGACTATTTTGCAGTATATCCATGCAGAGAGGCCAACACAGACTCCACAGGCAGGGGGAGAGAATTTCATGAGTCTTCCTCCACATGCATCACGAATGCAAGAGGGCCAAAATATAACTCTTGATGTTTTCTCTCCAAAATCTTCTGCAATCCCCTCTAGTTTTTCCCATATTAATAAATGGTGCAATCAGGCCTCCCTGGTAGTGCAAGTGATTAAGTCTCAGCACTATCAAGTTATCGCCAGCCACTGTAGCATGAGTTTGATCCCCACCAGGGAGCTGATCCACTTGGCGCAGCGGACCTCTCCTGTCTCACCCGCTGCTCCCCTCAGCAGTGTATTTCAGTAGATCTGCTTGTTCTGGTCCTGACTCTGTCTCTGGTGGATCCTCTCTCTCCCTCCACATCTGGCCTATACCCCAGTTCTTGTATGTATAAATAAATCTTTAAAAATATTTTTTAGGGTGAATCGGTGGTGGATAATCTGTGGGGAATACACAAAAATGTAAAAGATATGAATAATAATAAAAAATGCTATATATTAAAAAAAACCTACCTTGAAAAAGAAAAAAAATTAATTAAAAATAAATAGTATAATCATTCAGTCATTTTTCAAAAGGTTTATTTTTATTTATTTAAAATAAATAACACCCTGGCTGGGGTTTGAACTCATGCCACGGTGCCTGGCGGTAGCTTGATAGTGCTGAGACTTTAGCCCCTGCACCAGGAAGGCCCCATTCAGCCATTTTTTAAGGTCCCAAATTTGGGATTCATCCTTGGTTCTTCGTACCTAGTTCTGACGTCCATTCTTCAATAGGTCATGTACGTGGAGTCTATTTATATAATGGAAGAGTACATAGTAGTTCAAATGAATGTTTTAGATATACATGCATTAATATGGATAGCAAGTTGTAGCATGACAGGTACGATATACCATTAGTGTAAAAACT
Source organism: Scalopus aquaticus (assembly GCA_004024925.1). Lineage (NCBI taxonomy): Eukaryota > Metazoa > Chordata > Mammalia > Eulipotyphla > Talpidae > Scalopus > Scalopus aquaticus. The sequence continues at coordinate 146,620 of PVIJ01002402.1, read as the reverse complement.
AAAAATACACCAAAGAAAGCTATATATTGTTTATGGAAAAATGCCTGGGTAGTAGAAGTATAAACCCTTGTGTGGGAAGTTATATACAGATTTTAGACAGCGGTTCACACCTAAGGGAGTAGGATTGACTGAGGAAAGGTACAGAGGATATTTCAAATGTATTAATAATGATTGATTTATTTTAAAAAATGAAATTTTTGTAACTATATGAGAAAATAGATGTTAACTAAGCATTGTGGTAATTACTTCACAATATATGTATGTCAAGTCAATATGTGGTATACCTTAAATTTATCAGAGCTATATGTCAATTATATTGCAATAAAACTGGAAAAACATATTTTTTCAAAGGAGGGAAAAAAAACTCTGAAGCCCATTTGGCAAAATATTAAGATTTGTCATGTCTGAGCAGTGGTTAAATAGGTGTATAGTCTCTGCTTCTTTGTATGTATTTGAAATATTTCATACATTCAAAACATTTTTTAAAAAAGAGTGATCAAGACTAGGTGATTGATAGCGTGTGGGTGTGAAGTCAAGAAAAGAGTCAAGATGACTCAGGTTTCATTTCTGGTGATGATGTCATTGACAGAAAAAGAGAACTAGGGAAGCAGGCTTAGTGGAAGATAGGGAGCTATTTTTCTGCCATGTTAAGCTTAAGCTTAAGGAAACAGCAGAACATCTAGTTAGTTAGAAATGCACAGTAGGATGTGTGAAGCTGGAAGTAGGGACAGGAAAATAGTCTGCCAAGAGGGCATGGTTAAGCAGGACATTTTCGCTGGGCCCCACCTTTCGTCATAATCATAGCTACCAGGCCCTAAGAGCATTTAATAGAGAAGAGATGCCGCAAAGAATATGAGGAACAATGTGGAGTCAGGCAATGAGGAACCTAAGTGAGCACTGATGAAGGGATAAGATGTGATATATACGCACAGTGGAATACTACTCAGCTGTTAAAAAAGATGATTTCTGCCATTTGCGACCATCTGGATGGACCTAAAAGGTCCAATATCTCGCTATTTCACTCATGTGGAAGATAAAGTAAAACGTAAGTGAACGAACAAACAAAACAAAAACAAGCCCTTAGATTCTGACAACAGAATCATGGTTACCAGAGGGGAAAGAAGAAAGGGAGTGGGAAGCCTGGGAGAGTGGGTAAACTGTATGGTCTAGCGGGTGAACACGAGACTTGGTGACCAGCATAACATATACGTGTTACAATGCTGTACACCTGAAGCCTATAGAGTGTTATAAGCCATTGTTACTTGAATTAAGAAAGAAAGGTCGTTGAACATGGTGATGACTTTCAAGTGAGAAGGTGGTGTCATGCAGTGATGAGAGTCCAGGGGGCAAAGGAAGGGGAAGCAATGGTAGCCCATTCATTTTAGAAGATGAGCGATGAAACGGAGGGGAGATTCTACATCTTATTTATGGATAAATATGTTTGTAATAAAAAAAACCTTGCATCCATATATATACAGACATTACGTATGTATTTACATACCTTTTCAAACCTATACATGTGTATTTGAATATACGGATGTTCACGCACGGCTCTAAGTGTGTGTGTATGTGTGCCTTTGTCCATAGATCCTGCTATAGCAAAATACCACACAGTGGGTGGCTTGTAAAGAGGCATTTATTTCTCACAGTACTGGAGGCCAAAAGACGCCAGCACTGTTAGGTGAGGGTCCTCTTCTGGGTCTTGAACTTCTCACTGCATCCTCACAAGGAGGAAAGGGCAAGGGAGTGCTGTAGGGGCTCATTTATAAGAGCACTAATCCCATGCATGAGGACTCCACCCTCCCAAAGACCCCACTTTCGGATATCATCGCTATCGGGATGATGATTTCGACTTAGGAATTTGGGGGGGACATAAACATTCACATCATAGCAATATATATGTAATGGACCATATTTTACTCGTTCACAATACTAATTAACAGACTTTTCAAAATCTGTCACAGAAGCAAAACTGCAAATATATAAGCACAAATAGCAACAAAATGACATGTATGGCTGTTATGTACCTGTGTAAATTTTTGGCTTGTGCAAAGAGGGAATGAGGGAACAATTTAGCACTTCAGATGATTCCCAGCGCCAATGCTTCAAATGGCTTTTCAGTCACAATTACAGAAAAAGAAAATTTCAGGAAGCTTGTCACACAGAGTACTATGAGGAGGACAAGAAGTCAAAAATCCATTCTATAGACATTTTCAGCTCTTTCAAGAGAAATATAAAACCCAAGTGAATAGCCATTAAGAATTAGATACAAAAAATAAATCCTCTAAGAGGGAAAAATTGAAAATTACTCCCTAACTAAAAGTGGAAAAGCAATACAATGGCAAAGCTCTTAATGTGAAGACATTGGTTTCGCTTACATTCAGAAGTCAGGAGAAGAGCAAGGTACAATATGAAATCTGGATGTTCATGTTGGATGAAGTTCAGAAAATTAAGTAAAGGAACTGGACTTGTTTCCACAGGATAATAAACTAAATAGAATTTCCCACAGGTATTTGACCAAGGGACACTCTTAAAACGATCACAGTCTGGTTGGAGCGCCACCAGGAGCTTAAGATCTAATGCTTATTTTAATTGAAATGGACAACCAAACAACAAAAATATTTTGCTGGCCAATTCATTGCTACAAGAAACAATTACAGTTTGGTCCATGTGCTTTAAAAATTTTATAAGACACTAAAGTGTCTGATACATTTAGAAAATAAAAATATTTTTATGTTATTAACAACAAAATGCTATGCTCAAATATCTTGTATTTTAAAGTTTTGATGTAAAACTTGACATACAAAAACAGTGTTTAAAAACAAGAACAGAGCTGACAATTCTCCTGCCCTTCTTTGTCTGTGTGGGTGTCTCTCTCTCCTTTTCCTACTAAATAATAATAAATAAATAATAAACCTGCCCTTTAAAAATGCAAAAAAAAACAAAAACAGGAACAGTGCTGTTGTGTCTTTTATCACATACTTTCTTTGTGTTATGAACAATTGGGCTGGATAGGTACTGTGTATCATTCAGTCATTCGACAAATATTTTTGAGCACCAACTATGTACCAACCACTGTTCTAGGTGCTGTGGATACAGTAGCAAACAAAAGAGACAAAAAGCTCTGCTCACAGAGTTTATATTCCACTGGGAGAGATGAACACTGAACAAAATATAGAGGTAATAAGTGGTTTGGGGAGAAAACGAAACAGGGAAGAGAAGAACATAGGGAGTCTGGGAGTGGGACTGGGTTGCAATTTTAAGTAAGGTGTTGAGGGAAGGTCACAGTGAGGAGGTGGCCTATTGAACAAAGGCTGGAAGGAGGGGAGAGGGAGCCACATGGATGTCTGGGCTCACCGCATTCTGAGCAGAGGGGATGGCAAGAGCCCTGCCTTGAGGCGGGAGGTGCCTGGGAGAAACAGCAAGGAAGCTGGTAAGCCTCTTATGAGCGAACCACCCGGGGTGCGAAATGGAGAGGAGTGCAGACGGGTTGCCAGAAATGGAGCCCAGGAGGGCCTGAACTTTGGCTTCTGCCGAGTGAAGTTAGTCTATTAGTCTATTATCCTGTGGAAACAAATCTAGTTCCTCTACTTAATTTTCTGGACTTCATCCAGAGTGGACATCCAGATTTCATATCTTTCCTTGCTCTTCTTCTGATTTCTGAATTTAAGGACTTTGGCTTCTGCTGAGTGAAATGAGGGGGCCAGTGGAGAGTTTTAAGCAGACTCTCATGAGCTGATGCTCTTTTAGCAGGCTCACTCTGGCTGCTGTGGTGTTTGCAGACTTCAGGGCCCAAGGCTGCAAGCAAGACCATTTAGGAAACTAACGCATTACGTAAGAGACGATGGCACTTTCAACCAGGGTATTGGCAGTGGAGCTGATGAGAAATGGTCTTCTATTTTGAAGAGTCACCAGAATTTGTTGATGGACTGGATGTAGGGTGTGAGAGAGAAAGAAAAGTCTAGAAGGGTTTCGATCTTAACTGGAAAAATGGAGTTGCCATTAGCTGTGATAGTGAGCCCTTGAAATTTCAGCGGCGGAGATGAGACACTTTGGTTTGGACATACTAAATTTGAGAGGCCAATACCAAATCCGGGTAGTGTGGTTGAGCAGACACTTGGATGTACAAGTGTGCCGTGCAGGGGAGAAATCTGAGCTGGAGAAGTAAATATGGGAGTTGTCAGCATATGGGCCTGCACTGCCTCTTCAGTACTACATGGGTATGGAGCACTTGACGCAGGTCTCCTCTCAACTGACATGCGCTGTAAGTGTAAAATACACACTGGATTTCAAAGACTGAATACAGAAAAAGGGTAAAATAATTCACTAATGACTATTTTATATTGAACATATGTTGAAATTATATTTTGGACATACTGGGTTAAAGAAAATCTGTTAACAGGGCCTCCCTGGTGGTGCAACAGGTTAAGTCTCAGCACTATGAAGCTATCGACAGCCACCGCAGCATGAATTCGATCCCTGGCCAGGAAGCTTCCCACATGGCGTAGCAGACCTCTCCTGCCTCGCCCACTGCTCCCCTCAGCAGTGTATTTCAGTCCATCTGCCTGTTCTGCTCCCCACTCTGTCTCTGGTGAATCCTCTTACCACCCCATGCCTCTGGTCTATGCCCCAGTTCTTGTATGCATAAATAAATAAATCTTTTAAAAAATACATTAACATTAATTGTACCTGTTTCTTTTTACTTTTTGTTGTTTTTTTTTAATATTTATTTTTTATTTATACATACAAGCTGGGGTACAGGCCAGAGGTGTGGGGCGGCGAGAGGGTTCACCAGAGACAGAGCGGGGAGCAGAACAGGCAGATCAGAAATACACTGCTGAGGGAGCAGTGGGCGAGGCAGGAGAGGTCTGCCGTGCCATGTGGGATTCTCCCTGGCCAGGCGTCGCCGCTGCCGACAGCTCCACAGCTCAGCGCTTAACCGCTGCGCCACTGGGGAGGCCCTCTTTTTACTTTTTGAATATGACTGCTAGAAGACTTGAAATGCTATGCGCAGCTCACATTATATTTTGATGGGACGTGAACACTGGATAAGATCAAGAGAGTAAGAGGAGTAGCTAGAGAAGAGGTCCAAAGAATGAGTCTTCGGGCATGACAACGCTGACATGCACAAATATATATCACATATTAATAAATAAATAATAAGTATATATCACATATTAATAAATAAATATGTATTCAACATTATTAATCTATAATTGTAAATCATAAAACTCACTCATTATATATGTGTATATATGTAGATCCATGTAACCATTACCCCACTATATTTTGTTTAAATGGCAGCTGAATTTGAAGAAACCATTTTAAATAGAATTCTTTGGAGCAAAGGGAGGAAGACAAATACCCTGTTTGATAATATTGGGGTATTCCACTGTTCCACACGTTATTATTATTCCATTCACGATAAATCAGCTGCTGAGTTTTTAGAAATCAAAGGCTCTAATGGATTAGATTCCCTTGTAATTATTCTGTTAGATTCAAACTCTGTTTGGCCCCACCCCTATAAGATTCTGGGTTTTGTTTATTTGTTTGTAACTTTTCATTCAACCACAATATCCCTGCGGAGTTATAAGAATGAATTTTTATAGCACAGGGACACTTGCATATGGCTGAACAGACTGTCCCCACACATCTCCAGAGGGGTGCCATTCACATAGGCTAGGATGTGATTGGCATTCTCTAGAACTGCTCAGTGTGGCAACTCTGGTGACGCATATGTTTAATATGTAATACTGAATGTCCCAGGGACAATAAGGTCCAGGATGATGTTTGGTTGCTAAATGCTGCTTCCAATTAATTTCCTCCCAGGTTTTCATCCTCCTGGAGATCTTTTCAGCAGTCGTTGGGCACAGCATACCATTTAAAAAGGCATATTATCACATAATAAGAGCAGCTACATGTTGTAAGATATAGAGAAACAAAACAAAGAAACAGAATGACTAAACCAAAACAAACCCTAGAAATTTGACTGTAGAACTGAGGCTACCAGAGGGGAATGTTGTGAAGCTGTTTCCTCAATAAGCACAATACGATTCAGAAAAGAAAAACCGTCCTAGCTTGTTCCCTTAGTCATCATAGCCCCCAACACTTTCTGGCTTCCTGAACAGTCTTTTTTTGCCACCTTCTTCACCCCAGAGCAGCACACACACAAGCAGTTTATCAGGGCATGATTGACTTTAGGCTTTTAGAGTAAGGAAATTTCTGAAAATAGACTATTTATTACATTGCTACAGTTTTAGATGCACAACATTTTTTTTTTTACTTTTCATTATGGAATATTTTACATTCACCATACGCAAAAGCAGAAAGTACAACATTCGCATGTACCCATCACCCGGCTTCAACAATTATTGTCTATTAATCTTGTTTCATCTGCTCCTGCCCCCACTCCCCATTCTTCTTTGTAGTAGCATTTTTTATTGAACTGAAATTCATGTAATATACAATTAACAATTTTTTAATAAAAAATTGATCATTGGACCTCCCTGGTGGCACAAGTGGTTAAGTCTCAGCACTATGAAGCTATTGGCAGCCACTGCAGCACGAGTTCACTCCCCAGCCAGGGAGCTTCCCACATGGCGATAGACCTCTCCTGTCTAGCCGGCTGCTCCCCTCAGTGGTGTATTTTGGTAGATCTGCCTGTTCTGCTCCCCACTGTCTCTGGTGAATCCTCTCACACACACACCCCCACCTCTGACCTACACCTTGTATGCATAAATAAATAAATATTAAAAAAAGCTGGGGTACAGGCCAGAGGCGTGGGGTGGCGAGAGGGTTCACCAGAGACAGAGTGGGGAGCAGAACAGGCAGATGGACTGAAATACACTGCTGAGGGGAGCAGCAGGCAAGGCAGGAGAGGTCTGCCGCGCCATGTGGGAATCTCCCTGGCTGGGCATCGAACTGGCATCACCGCTGCCGACAGCGCCACAGCCCAGCGCTTAACCGCTGCGCCACCAGGGAGGCCCTCCTTTGCCCAATTTTCAATTGGGTTGTTTGCCTTTTTCTCACTGAGTTATGAGTTCTTTAGGTATTCTGGATGCCAAACTTATTGGATATATAATTTGCAAATATTTCCCCATTCTGTAGATTGTGTCTTCATCTTTGATAATGCTCTTTGATGCACAAGTTTTTAATTTTGATGAAGTCCAATTTATCTTATTTTCCTTTGGTGTTTATGATCAGGGTGTCAAATCTAATAAGTCACTGCCAAATCCAAGGTGATAAAGATATACCGCTATGTTTTCTCTAAAAGTCTTACAGTTTTAGTTCTTGCAATTAGATATTTGATCCATTGTTCAAGTAATTTTTATAAATGGATTGAGGTAAAGGTCCAAGTTCATTCTTTTGCCTTTGGAGATCTGGGGACCCCAACAGCATTTGCTGAACAAACTACATTTCCCCGTTGAACAGTGTTGGCACTTTCTGTAGTATTTTATAGGAAATCCTCAATGTCACATTTTTTTCATTTGTAAATATTTCAGTATGCATCACAAATCTATAAAAGCTGTTTTTTTAAAAGATGTATTTATTTATGCATGCAAGCTGGGGTACAGGCCAGAGGCGTGGGGTGGCAAGAGGGATCACCAGTGACAGACTGGGAAACAGAACAGGCAGATCGTCGGAAATACACTGGGCAAGGCAGGAGAGGCCTGCCTTGCCATGTGGGAATCTCCCCGGCTGGGCATCGAATTCGCGTCGCTGCTGCCCACAGCTCCACAACACAGTGCTTAACTGCTGCGCCACCAGGGAGGCCCTATCTTCAAATTCTTTTGCATGGTGGCGGAGGCATTTCTTTTAAGACCACTCCTTGCAATTTCCAGAGAGAAAATACACACTAAGAAACAGCCGTGGTTTCAAATCCATAGACAGATCCTCCCTGGTGGCGCAACAGGTTAAGTCTCAGCACTATGACAGCCACAGCAGCATGAGTTCGATCCCCGGTCAGGGAGCTTTCCACATGGTGCAGCAGACCTCTCCTGTCTCGCCCACCGCTCCGCTCAGCAGTGTATTTTAGTCACTCTGCCTGTTCTGCTCCCCACTCTGTCTCTGGTGAATCCTCTCACCGCACCCCCCACCCCACACACTCCTCTGGCCTATACCCCAGCTTGTATGCATAAATAAAATAAATCTTTTTAAAAATCCATAAACAGTGTGCTGTATAAACAGTATGCTGTTTATAGCATACTGTATGCAAACAGTATAGCATACTGTAGCAAACAGTATGCTGTTTATAGCATGACAGAGAACACCATTACAGAAGAACGTTAGCTCAGTCCAGCACACTTCCTGTGATTTCTCTTTGGCTCCCACCTGGATGCTCTCGGGTATACGTCACTGTTTCGCTCCCATCTTCACCACCGCCTCCACCACGCACCAGCCCCATTTCCGGGCGCTGAGGGACAGGTTCCCCACCTTGAAAGTCTTAATACTTCTTAAGGAAGCAGTCCTGCATTTGCGCTTTCCATGGGGTCCAGCACACATTATCGCTGTTCTTGTTGTCATGGCATGCTGGAAGAAGAGCATGTGGGCTGGGAGGTACCACTGTGACCCCCTTTGCAAATGACCAGCTGCCAGATGGTGAATGCTTATTTGAGTGCTTACTGTGTGCCAGGCATTTTATTTCATTAAATTTCGGTGAATATGTAAGCCAGGTACTAGTCATTATTCCCATTTTGCAAATGGGGAAAACTATCTGCTTACTCTGTTAGAGAGTGGGGGAACCAGGATTTGTGCCCAGCTGAAATTCACTCTTGTCCCCCCAGTGCTCACCCTCGCTCCCATTCTGCTCTTGGGATTACAGCCCTTCTCATAGGCCACCGACCATTGGGGTTGCTGGGCTCCAGAGTGGTCAGACAACAGCAATGATCACAGTGCCTGGCACACAGCAGGGGCTCAATAAACTTTTGTTCCCCTCCTCTCCTCTTAGTAGGCCCTCCAGTCTTGGTTGCATTGGTTACCATTGGGCCGTCTTTGGGGCATCAGTTCAAGTAGGTGGTTTTTATTCAGTTCATGTGGATGGCACACCTGCCAGGTGTTTGGCTGGGTGCCTGGTGCCTGTGATGTGGCCAGTCTCCTGAGTGGTTTGTTTCCCTGTATCTGAATTTGACCAAGTCTTGCCTTCTGTACAGGGAAGTAGTCTGAACTAGAATCGTCTCTTAAGTGACTTCTCAGGTCTGCCCCAGCTCTGGGGCCCTCCCTGTCCTTGTTTCTGTTCAGACCCCAGTTCCTGCATTTTTCTGGACACAACCTGCCCGCCCCTAAAGCCTCCTAAAAGTCCTCTTTTCCAATCTGTCCTGAAGACAACTTATCTAGGGTCAAGTCCTCATCTTTTCTCCCAGCCTGGACTGTTCTCCCCAAGTTTCCCATTCCGCATATACATTTACCACACTGGGGAACAAGGGTGAATTTTCACTGGGTACAAATTCTGGTTCCCCCCCTCTCTAACAGAATAAGTAGATAGGTCACACCTAAGGCTTTCTACAGCTTTTGAAATGCTAAAGAACCCCAAGTATATGTTTTCAGAGACCCATCATTCAGCTCCTGGAGGGAAAGAGTCCTTCAATCACAGTTTATGGATAAAGCATTTTTATTACACCCTGATTCGGCTAACTACTATGGGATTTCTCAGATTCTTCATCTATACAGTGGGAAAAATAATCTTGGCTCTACCTATCTCTTGAGATAGTGTTAAGAATTGAAAGAGATAATGGATGTAAATGTGCTTTGGAGACTGTGCCAAGCTCCCCAATTACAGTTCACTTGTTTTAAAGGCCTCAACAACAGCCAGAAGTGGGCCCAGCATCCTGATGATTTTTGGTTTTTTATTTGTTTTATATAGGAGATCATGAATATATCCTCATCGGACAAGCATCTGACAATAAATTTGCATACATTAATTATTGAGTGACCTTAAGTGCTGAGCACTGTTCTAGGCCTGCCCATCCAACATAATAACCACGTGTGGCTATTGAGCACGAGAAATGTGGCTCGTAGGACTGAGGAATTGAATTTGTGGTTTTATTTAATTTTACTTAGTTTATATTTAAATATAAAAGCTGATATGCAATGCAGTTCCTGGAAAGCTTTTAGATATTTTTGGAACAACTTGATATGTGAATCTACTGTTCTAACTACAATTATATGAAGTCTGAGTACAGAATGCGGGTTTTGATGAAAATTTAGCATCTGAACAATGTGACGGTAAATTACACTCCAGATTTTGAAGACGGACTCTAAAAATAAATGAAAGTAAAAATTATCTCATTAATAATTTTCATTTTAGGGCCTCCCTGGTGGCGCAGCGGTTGAGCGCTGTGCTGTGGAGCTGTCGGCAGCAGCGACGCGAGTTCGATGCCCAGCCGGGGAGAATCCCACATGGTGCTGCAGACCTCTCCTGCCTCGCCCGCTGCTCCCCTCAGCAGTGTATTTCTGATCTGCCTGTTCTGCTCCCCACTCTGTCTCTGGTGAACCCTCTCGCCGCCCCACGCCTCTGGCCTGTACCCCAGCTTGTATGTATAAATAAATAAATCTTTAAAAAAAATTTTCATTTTGGTTGCATGTTGAAATGATAGTATTTTGCATATACTGGGTCAATACTACTGATGAGAACTTTTGATGTCTACTCTTAGCAACTTTCAAATACACAGCACAGTATTAAATGCTCACCTTGCTGTACTCATGGTATTTCTAACTCTTGAATCTGAAGGTTCAGTTTGGATAGTGTTAACATGGTGGTCAAACTGTATCTAAGAAATGTGGGAAAGAAATCATCCAATAAAATGCCCAATTGAAACCTATAGGACTGCCCTTAAATTTCTCTTTACCATGTGAGTGTAGCTATGTCCAAACCCTACTTACCCTCAAGGTCCTGCTTATAGACCCCATTCAGGAAGCCCTCCATAAACACTAATTGTGACTTGACCTGTCTCTGTACCTCAAGTATGGCCCTTATCACATACGACTTTGTGTCATAAACACATTCTCTACTAGGCTTTTCAGTTTTTTTCCTGAAGGGGATGGACAGTGTCTTTAATCCATCCTGCATTCTGCCTCTGTGCATAGCACAACGCTCAATGTTTATGTAATTAAGCAGAAGCCCTAAAGTGAAAAAGTGAAATCTACAGTCTCAGGAATGTGCGGAGCCTGCCTGATGACCAGATGGTGTTTGCGTACCATCAGCGTGACATATGCTTCTGATGGCTCACAGGCTCTGGTGCAAGTGCCTCCTTCTCACACACTATCTTACACCGCTCCTTTTCCTTTGACGCTCATGCGACTGCCCTTTTTTCTGGCTTCCACCACACTACTTCTGTTACCTTCGCCAGGCCTTTGTACCTGTCATTCCTTTTTTTTTTAAAGATTTTTTTTAAATTTATGCATACAAGCTGGGGTACAGGCCAGAGGTGTGGGGCGGCGAGAGGGTTCACCAGAGACAGAGCAGAGAGCAGAACAGGCAGATTGACGGAAACACACTGCTGAGGGGAGCAGCGGGCAAGGCAGGAGAGGTCTGCTGCGCCATGTGGGAATCTCCAGGGCGGGGCTTCGAACTCGTGTCACCGCTGCTGACAGCTCCACAGGCAACGCTTAACCACTGCGCCACCAGGGAGGCCCTGTACCTGTCATTCCTTCTGCCTGGGGTGATCTCATTCCTTCTACCTGCTGATCTCTGGTGTCTGTATCTCTTCCTTCAGATACAGTTCAATATTCACATCCTCAAAATGACCTTCCTTGATCATCTAGTTGAAGTGAGGTCCCCAACTCCAGTTACTCTTTATCGCAGTAGCTTTACTTAATTCTCTGCATAGCATTGCATTCTTTCTGAAATTATTAAGTGAGTTTATTTGCACTAGAATATGGACCCTACCAGGAGACTGTCTTGTTCTACCCTGTGTACTTTTAGTACCTATAGCAGAGTCTGAAATACTAAGGCTGCTTTTGGTTGCAAGTAAACTAAAAGTTGCAAAATCCATTAGGGTTTACTTCTATCACATGAAAAGAAACTCATGCAAGCAATAGGGTTGGTTCAACCGTTCAATACTGTCTAGATTCTGGCCTGACTTCTCTGTGACTGTGTGGACCTTCCCTCATGGTTGCAATATGGCTATCAAGTGCCAAAGCAGCACAAGAAAACATCCCACTCTGGAAGAAAGGGGAGGGGGTGAGTTCTCCCTGCAGATCTCTCTTTATCAAGGTGAAAAGCTTTCTCAAGAACCCTCTTCCCATGTTTTCACTTTTACTATTCCACTGACCCACTCTGAGTAGGAATCAAGACCATCCCATTAGCAAAGGGGAAGAGATTATGATTTTTTTTTAACCATCACCTGGAGCAGGGTCTGTCTTCCCTAAGCCCCCTGGCTTTGCCCCATACCTGAATCCCCATACCTGAGGGTTCTCTTAGCAAGGAAAGAGTGCTACAGCTGCTGTGGAGCAGTGGGGCCACACAGGCATTCATGGAACAGTGGGGGCCTAAATTCATGCTCATCTACCAATAGTCAACAATTAACAGATTTTCCATATGTGCACACTGTGCAAAGCCGAGGCCAGTGATACTAGGTCTCTGCCTTTAGGTTTCCCTGTCCAAGGCCTTCTAGGACCGTCCATCTGTGTTTTATTAGGATTGACGTGATGACTGCTGAAACAGACTTGCCACTAAGAGACTTGGCCTTTGTGGATTCACAGAAACCATCGCCCGTATCCTTACTTCCACAGCAAAGTCCCATATGTAGGTGTGACTGGTTGGTCTTTGAGCTTGGGGTAATTGGAGAAAGTGCCCTACGACAGTGGCAGGAACCTTCTTAGAAGAGCTGCATAGTTTCCCAGAAATTATGGGCCATTATCAAACTCAGTAAATAAAGTATGTATGGTACCAACTTACGATGGTTTGACTTACGACTGTTTTACTTTACCATGGTGCGAAAGTTATATGCATTGAGTAGAAACCGTACTTCGAATTTTGAATTATGATTTTCTTTCCCCTGCCTAGTGACTTGCAGTGCAGTGGTCTCAGGTGATACTGGGCAGCGCAGCAAACGCAGTTCCCAAGTCAGCCATGCGACGATCACCAAGGTAAACAATGGATGCGCTACAGTGTCTTCTCCCAGCTATGCTTGAGTTGCATTAGATGACAGAGGAATTGATGATCTGGTGGTACCCCCATCCTCCAGCAATTAAATTCAGTTCAATGCTGCATTCTTCAGCCTGGGGTGCTTTGGGCTGTGTCCGTGTGGTGAGAACTTCACAGCCATTCTGTTTTTCATTTTATAGTATTCAGTAAATTACATGAGATAGTCAACACTTTATTATAAAATAGACCTTGTTAGACGATTCCGCCCAACTGTGGGCTAACATAAGTGTTCCCAGCACCTTTAATGTAGGCTAAGCTAAGCTCTGATGTTTGGTAGCTTAGGTGTATTAAAATGCATTTTCCACTTAGGACATTTTCAACTTACGATGCCTTTATCAGCAGGTAACCCCATCATTACAGAAAATTGCCCCAGTCAATGAGTCAGTGGAACCTCTCACTTTGAATTTGGGGTGGTTTTAGTGGGTCACTAGTTTCTCAAGATTTCGATCCTTATTTCTGTCTGAAGCATGTTTGTTTTACATCTACTTGGATGTTCTTTGATTCTTGGAAAACAATTTCTTGGAAGGCAAAGAGGGTAAGGGAAGTCCTAGGAAATGGAGAGGTGAGACCGCGACATGGGTAAAGGTGTCTAGACGACAGGTTAAGTCCTCCAGGTTCCAGGCAAGGGCTTTCCCCAAATCACCGCCGACGCACACAGTGCACTGGACTTACCGCCCCACCGCCCAGCTCTCCCCGTCCTGGCAGGGGTGGGGTAGGGGGGTTCTGCCACAGCAAGTTTCCACTTCCTGAAGCCTGCTTGAGATGGGGGAGGGCCCTGCAACCCCCGGAAGGAGGTCCAACTGGGTCGCAACGGTGTAGGTGGGCGGGGAGAAGACCTCTGCGAGCACCCCGGTCCAGAAAACCTCCATCGACGTCCGCGCACCCTGCCGGGCGGCGCACACAATAGGCCGCCGCTCGGCGTTGTCTCCTCGCCCCCGGCCGCCTTGGCCCAGGGCGCTTGCGGGGTGGGGGGGATGCGAGAGTTCCCCGCCCTGCAGCGGGCACCACAGCCTTTCGGGCGGGAAAGGAGCAATGGGGTAGAACACGCCCCACACTTGGAGACACTGCCGCACCCCCAACACACACACAATCACGAAAAAGGCAGCAGCCAGATCTCCCCTCCCGGATGCGGCTGCACCAGCAACATCAGCTGCGGGCGGAGCCCGAGCGGTTGCCACTTCCCCCCTCTTCCCTCGTGACCCTCGCCGCCCCCTCCAGCTCTCCCTCCCCCTCCACACGCCCTTCTCCGCCAGACACACCCTCCTCCCAGCGCTGGTCTTGAGCCGAGCTCGGGCTCACTGGGGGAGGGAGCGGCCGCCGCCGACGCTGCGGGCAGGACAGTGAGCGAGCTAGCGAGCGAAGAAGGGAAGGAGGGAGCGAGGGAGGAGCAGCGGGAGGGAGGGAGGAGCAGCAGGAGCCGCGCCGACGCCGCGGAGCTGCTATGTGGCCGGCCCGCCGGCGTGTAAACAGTGCGAACCGCAGCGGCCGCCCCGGCCCGGGGCAGTGAGTCCGCTCGCCGCCGAGACCTGCCCGCGCTGCCATGGCCGAAGTGCGCAAATTCACCAAGCGGCTCAGCAAGCCCGGCACGGCGGCTGAGCTCCGGCAGAGCGTGTCGGAGGCCGTGCGGGGCTCCGTGGTGCTGGTGAGTGGCCGGGGGACCCGGCGTCCCGGGGGACGCGCTCCAGGCGCAAGCGACCGGGTGGCTTCCCGCGCGCGCGGGGGCCGGGCCAGGAACGCCCGTGCGCCACGCGCGCTCTTTCTCCGCTTCAGTAAGTTTTCTCACCGGCCGCGCTCGCGGGGTCCGAGTCCCTGGCACCCGCTGACAGCGCTGTGGCTGCCGGGCGCGGCGAAGGCGTGCGCCCGGCTGGACGCCGACTGGCGATCCGGGGCTCCGACCGCGATGCGGAAGGCTGTGGCTCCGAACCCGGGCTGGGCCGGGAGTGTGCGCTCCAGAGCGGACCTCGCGCTTCCCTACACTCGGCACAAAGAGCTGGGGACCAGGATGCAAGGAGCTCCCTATTCCTTCCTACGGGCACCTGAGGCAGCCTAGGCGGAAGGATGCGATGAGCGTTTTGCACCTACACACTCGGGTGTGCCCACACACGCACACACACACACCCAGCGTGTACACAAAAAAGAACCCCACCCAAAAAGCCCGGGGCGCCCAAGCTTGGCGGGAGGTGAGAACAGAGGAAGCAGAGCGACTTCCTCCTGCTACTGGAGAGAGAGGGTGATGATGAGTGTTGCAGGGGTGCTGCTGCCGCGGCCGGGGAGCGAGGAGATTGGGGACAACGGGGTGCCCGGGCGGGTGGGCACGGGGTCCTCTGGGACCTAGGAGCGCTTTAAGGGAAGATGGAGCCGTGGGGATTTGCGGGAAGATGGGGTGGACCAGTCGTGGGATGGAGGACCTGAGGTGAGAGCCTCACCGCTCAGGGGTGGGGGTGCTTCGGAGCCGGCGGCGGAGTGGGGGATGGGGATTTGAAAGAGCGCCGACCCCCAGGGAACCCTCCCGTCGTACCCTCAGCCTCATCCGGATTGTCTGACTCCACAGGGAAACGGATGGGTGCTAATGGGCACTTGCCACTTCTCGAGTGTTTTCAAGACGCTCATGGCCAATTTCCCAGACTAGCGAACAAACCCTGCATAAGCAATCAGCCTGCTCAATTAGCGTTTGGTTTGTTATTTTAGTTTTTTGTTTGCTTGTTTTTTTTGTCTCTGTCCGTTCTTCCTTACAGCGTGTCATCTGCTGTATTTAAATGTCACGATTTAAGAGTAGGCTCTTTTTGTTCGAACGACTTATCATGGGAAGGAGACTTCACAGCTTTTCTTTGTAAATTCTCTGTTGATCTTGTAGAATCTCCGATAAAACCAACATTAAAGGGAGGCCAGGGGCCTGATCCCAACAGCGGAGAAAGTTGACATTAGTGGGAGTTCTGGAGGAGGATCAAAGGTAAAATATGTACCTTTGAGATAAAGATCTGATCCCTAATAGCTACAACTGTGCAAGGCCAAGGGACTTTAAAGAAATCTCTCTATCGTGGCAGGACCCGTGAAAGTTAAATCCTGCTGTTTAGCAGAGCTAAGCTCAGACCTTTAATGTTGTTTTAATAGACTTGGCTTATTGTGTGTTTCACTGATTTTAGAATGAGGTCCTGTTGAGGTCAGATTGGAATGTCTGATTGTCATCACAGCCAGTTAAGAGAGGAAGGCAAGCTGTGTGCAGGACATTTATACCACGGTTCTCATCTTGGGTGATTGTTAACAAGTGATTCAATCTGCCGAGCACAGGAAATGCTTTCTGAAATACAGGGAAGAAGAAAACCTTGTTTGAGCAGGGCTGGCTGGCCCAGTACCCCCTCATGTGAAGGGAGCCTGTGAAGTGGATAGATGGTCTCTGGGGAATAAATGGGACTCAACAAACCTCCACTGAGATTTGACCAGCATGTGACCTGCCAAAAGTTAGAATTCTCACCCAGGTTTTTTTTTTAGGTTTTCTGTATTGAAGGTGCAGGTGCAGCTGCCCCCTTCTAACCACTGACTCCCTGGGAAAATGGTCAGTGGGAGGAAAGTGTCCTAGTGTCCCAGGAGAAGCTGCCAGGGCCAGTGGTTCCCTGGCAAGCCTCCCTTACTTGGGACCAAGGCCACACAGCATTGTACCAGGCAATGCAGAGAAATTATACATACTTACTCTTCTGGTATATGAACCACCAGGAGATTTTGGGGGTGGGGGAGAACAGACTGCGGGAATCTAAGTGAATGAACATTTATGAAGCCCCTACTGATGTCGTTTTTTTGGAGTTGATGGATTTGAGAGCGGAGGGGGGGGGGTCCTTGGGTTCACTCTGGGAAAGGTTTCACCAGAGCTCCCTTCGGCGGTACGTGACAAGTTTCTCCACGAGACAGAGACTCAGTTATACTTAAAGAACATGTTTATTAAGACGAGGAAGTAAAGGACACTTGTACAGATACAGGTGGACCGGAAGAGCTGCCCCTCTGAGGAGCAGGTTTGCTAAGAGAGGCCTGCATGGTTCAGGTCACGGGCAGACAGGCGGGCAGACAGGCAGGCCGCTGCCCTGCAGAGGGACAGAGTTGGTAAAGGAAAGCATCTGCGTAGGCACAGGAGGGCAGAGAAATGGCTGCCCCAAGTTCTTGCACGGATGGCACTGATATAGCCCTCTTTCAGTTGGGAGGGGCTCATCTTCGGAGGAAGCTTCCTGTTTGCTGGCTAACCAGAATTAGAAAAGAGACAGGAGATTCTACAGTGGGCTCAATCTCAGTATCTTTGCCCCTAGACTGCAGTCTAGCTCCTACCTATGCTTTGTAACTTAGGAGCTGGCACCTAGGGATTGTGCTCATGGTTATGTTAATTCCTTCTACCCCCACTTCCTTGTCTGGTTCTAACCCTGAGTTAGATAATGGAGTTATATCTCCTCCATCACTACCACAGCAAGACACAACGCTAGCGGCCCTGTAATTGTAAGTTTAGGTGGATGTCTTTTTCTTCATTTCTTCTGGGTTGGGTCTGTGTCCGTGTTTGTCAAAAGGACACCTGGATTATGTACACCAATCAGGTTTAGATTGTTCCCAGCACTTTAGAGAATGCTATTTTTAAACAGTTCAGTCAATAGGAAATAAGGAAACAGTCTTAACTAGAGTCAGCTCTCCTAAATGACTCTCCTTGGACCCAGCTTTTTTGGCACAAAGTTGGCAAAACCAGGGGTGGCTGCAGAGCGAGTGCATGGTGTGGCAGCTGCCGCCATCACTTCTGCTTTTTTGCTTCAAGCCCCAAAGTGTTTATTCTGCTTTTTTGCTTCAAGCCCCAAAGTGTTTATTCGGGACAGCTGAGGGAGGATTGGCACGCTTCACTCTAAACTCAGGACGCTTGGGTTTGGGCTTCCGTAGGAGTCACGCTTACTGTGGGCCAAGCTGGCCTCTGGTGTATCTCTCACTAGAACTTGGAAAACCCACCAAGCTGAATAAATACACAGCACTTTCTGCTTAGGTTTGCTTATTGATTTATTATTATATATTTACAATTATTCC
The DNA here is from genome assembly GCA_004024925.1 of Scalopus aquaticus. Taxonomy (NCBI): domain Eukaryota; kingdom Metazoa; phylum Chordata; class Mammalia; order Eulipotyphla; family Talpidae; genus Scalopus; species Scalopus aquaticus. The sequence goes on along the minus strand of PVIJ01002402.1, from coordinate 128,433 downwards.
CTCATTGGCATGTTGCCAACCTCATTCTTTTTGCTCACTGTTTGAAAAATTCAGAAGTCCTGGGCTCTAGATGCTCGTCATTAGTTGTGGATTCAAACCTTCATTTCTTACTACCTTGAATCTATTAATTACACAATGAAGCAGACAGCAAGAGAGACTGTTTTGTTACTGAGATTTTTTGTGAGTTTGGCATTTTTAGGAAGGTCATTTCTAACCCAGGGAAAGGGATAATTACAGAATTAACCATTGGCAGAGATTTCTCAAGAGGGAACGTGGGCGTATTACAACCTGGGAGTGTGATTAAGTGAGAAGTGTTTACATGTATACACATTTAAAATGCAGTGTTCAGGCTGCTTTTTGTTCTAATTCGTCATATAGCTATTTGTGCCTCAGGAGGAACAAAGGCTTTTGCTGAACCTGTTGTGTTCAGTCTGCTCCATCACTGTATCTCCTTGTCAGGGGCTTTAAAGACTGTCTGCTTGATGCTGCACTTAGCCTCAATTTCTTGTGCTCCCAAGGATCAGTAAAGAGTTGCTACATGTTACAGATTGTAGCCCCTTGAGGCAGGGTAATGCCTGCAGCTCCCCCCGGCTGGCACCAGCCAGATTTCAGATAACTCCAGGAGAGGAAAAAAAGCTCTCCCAAAGCAGAGAATGGCTGAAAGCTTCTGCAGCGGTTGACTCCGCCTACCTGCCTGCACTACTACCTTTGCAAGGAATGTTTGTCGAGTAACCGTTTAGGGTAGGCCTGAAAGCCAATAGCTCCCCTGCTCCCTCTTCCCAGGGGAATTGATGGAAGCGCCTGCTTATAGGACAAAGCAACTTCCGCTGGGGAATAAAGGCCTCTTGACCAGGCGGTCCCAGTGCAAAGACTTAGCTGGGCCCTGAGTGAACTGAGAGGTAATGGGAAGTGTTGGCGCCCAAATTTGAAAGGGGCTTACTGCTCCTGTGGGCAGCACCAGATTAGGGGGCCTGGGGCAAGCCTCTTGAGAGGATCTATCCAAAAAGTCCAGTGCAGTTTGCTGGGATCTTTGAACTACCAAGGAGTAGAATTTATTTTCTAAGCTTGTTAAACATTCTTTGCAGTGATTCTCTTCCTGTTCTAATCATCAGTAAGCCACTTAAAAAAAAAAACACAAAACTTAAAACTTATTGCCCAATTGATGCAGAAGAGTTAGAGAAACGAGAAGGAATAATCTCATTACTCAGGAAGCTCTGTTAACATTCTAATGCATATATGTCGAAACTATCTCTCTGTATATATGAAAACATGAGTTGAAAACAACCTATCACATTTCAAATAATTTTTGCACTTAACAATATTTTATGAACATTTCTTCTTGCCAATGAATGTAAATCTACATAATCATGTTTCATGACTAACCAAAAATCCACTATGGGGCCTCCCTGGTGGTGCAATGGGTTATGTGTCAGCTCTATGAAGCTATCTGCAGCCACTGCAGCATGAGTTCTGTCCCCAGCCAGGGAGATTTCCACATGGTGCAGCAGACCTCTCCTGCCTAGCCCACTGCTCCCCTCAGCAGTGTATTTCAGTAGATCTGCTTGCTCTGCTCCCCACTCTCTCTGGTAAATCCTCTCACCCTCCCCCACACTTCTGGCCTGCACCCCAGCTCTTGTATGCATAAATAAATAAATCTTTGAAAAAAACAAAACAAAAAAGATCTACTATGGGTAATCATCCATTATTGTTTGATAGTTTGATAATTTCTAATTTTGTGATGTTAGGAATGTGAGCTGTCCCTTGCAATAACTACTAGCCATGTCTGGTTATTTACTATTTACATTTAGATTTTAAATAATTCAAAACTAAATCAGCTCCCAAGAAGCACTTACCAGAGTTCTAGTGCTCAATAGCACATGTGGCTAAAGGCTATCCTATAGGACAGAGCAGATGCAGAACATTTCCACTGTTGCAGGAAGTTCTTTGGAGCACTCTGGTATAAACATTAACTGAATGAACATCTTTGAATTGGCATGTTCAAACTTGCTAGATTGTCCCATTAGGATAAATTTCTAGCAATGGAATTGCTTGCTCAAACATACACATTTTTATTATTAAAAATGCCTCTTAAACATCCTGTTAAATTGCTCTGTGGAAAGTGCCATATTTCATTCGTATATCAGAGTGTTCATTTCCCTTCTCCCATGCCAATCTCTGCAATCTGACAGGAGATAAATGGTATATCACTGTTCTAATTTGCATTTCTTTGATTACTTTTGAAGTTGAGCAATTTTTCATATGCTGCTTAGCCATTCGATTTCTTTTGAGGATTATAGCAAAGCTTACAGCTTATTTCCTTGTTTGTAATTCTTGCAATAACAGTCTCCACCCCCAAGATTCTCTTTCAGTAAGTCTGGGGTGGGGCCCGGCATATGTATTTTGAAAAACTGCACAAGTTGCTTTTGATCTGCACAGAAACTGCTCTAGACCACTTGCCCCACTCAAATCAGGAGTGTTCCCCACACGAACTCCTGACAAACGATTATTCAGCATCTTAAACATGCTCTGCCTATTAGAGAACCATGTTAGACAAGGTTCTTGAGCTGAAACTTACTCTCGGTAGTTCTGTTACAGAGCAGGGAGAGAGGGGCACCCCCAAAACCCCAAACCTGCCCTGTTCTAAATGGGTTCTGCCATCCGCCGCATCAGTACAAAACATATAGGACCTTTTGTGGAAAGAAACTTTAATACAACTTAGAAAGGCAGAGAAGACAATATATTATCTACGTCAAGCATCCAATGTTATCCAACTTTTCGTGGGTAAAAGTCCACCCAAACGGGATTAGCCCAAAGCAAGTCTCGAAAGCCTGCCACGAGCCTAAAACAGCTTTTGGCAGGGACCCACACATAAGGGTCAGAAACAGACAGACAATTCTGGGAGGAACCAAAATACCTTTCAGCAGGGACCCGTACAAAAGGGTCAGAAACAGTCAGACAATTCTGAGAGGAACAGAACAAAATCAAAACCAAAATCAACACAGCCATCGTTAACCTCCCCACGGGTCTCTCACCCACGTCTACTTCAATTAGTCCAGGCCAGTGCAGCTTCTTTACAAGTCTCTGCCCCTTGGGCCTCTTCTGGCTTTCCATCCTTCTTCCGTCTCCTGTCTTCTAGAAGTCTGTGTGTTACGTCTCCTCTGTGTGTGTCCTCTCTGTGTCCTCTCTGTGTGTGTGTCCCTGCTCAAGCTTCTTATATCCTGCTCAGCTCCACCCTCCCTTGGGTGGGACAGGGAACCTGGGATGCACCTTTCTCCTGGGGACCACCCTGTTACAGTGCCACCAGGGGCTAGGCCCTAGCTCTACTGTTTGGAGCCTCATAGACCGCTTGCTTCCTCTTTTGCATGACAACCTTTTAAATATTTGGGGACAATCACCATGCCATTTTAAAATTCACTCTTCATTTCTTCCTACTCACATGACTTGGTTTCAAGATTCTTTACCAGCGTGGTTGCTGGGTTTGGGCTCTTTTCCAAGGTTTCAGTGTTCTGTTTAAAATATGGTGGGCAGAGCTCAGAGTTGGGAGTTAGACCTGAGATCAAGTCTGACCTCTGCCCCCTACCACATCTCATTTTCTTCATCTGTGAAAGGGGGATCAGTAGTTGTATATCTCCCTACTGTAGTTCTCGTGTGGGGATTCAAGAAGGTAATATTTGGGAAGTGTCTGATGTGGAGTGGAAGGAAAATTATTCTAGAAGGGTGTATCACAGAATACAGGAGGGGAGGGGTCCATATTTCTTACCAGTTCTAGCTAGATAGGCGCCAAGAAGTCAACGGCTGTGTATTCATCTCAGTTCCCAGTGCCTCACCCAGCGCCTGGGATGCAGAAATACAGGAAATAAGCTGCTAATATGTCTGATGGGCCAGATGTTGGGTGTCCTGGAGGCGACTAGTTGAAATTGAGTTACGAAGTTCAGGCGAGAGATACCGCCAAAGCTCGGAGAATGGAGAAAAGGGGAAGAATTAAGAGATGTTTCAGTGATCAACAGGGTTTCATGATTGTTGGAGGGGTAGGAAAGAGTGGGAGGAAGAGCAAAGAAATGAAGAGTAGAGTCAAGATGAGGTTTCTCATCTTGGGTGAACAGGAGGAAAAGCTTGTTTGGTGACAGGGGAAGGAAGAAGAAAAAGGCACAACCTCTGCCTGAGAGAGTTGTTAGGGCAAGGCAGAGTTGTTTAAAGAAGATTCTAGGGAAAGGCTGAGCCTGTATTTTAGTGAAAGACTAGGGCTTTTTTTTTTTTAACGTATGGAGAAGCAGCAAAACTTTATTTAGATGTTAAAGAGGTTCTCACACTTAAAAAATTTGGTAACTATCTGGCCTCCCTGGTGGCGCAGCGGTTAAGCGCTGCGCTGTGGAGCTGTCGGCAGCAGCGATGCGAGTTCAACGCCCAGCTGGGGAGAATCCCACATGGTGCAGCAGACCTCTCCTGCCTCGCCCGCTGCTCCCCTCAGCAGTGTATTTCTGATCTGCCTGTTCTGCTCCCCACTCTGTCTCTGGTGAACCCTCTCGCCGCCCCACGCCTCTGGCCTGTACCCCAGCTTGTATGTATAAATAAATAAATCTTAAAAAAAAAGAAAAAAAAAAGAAAGTGAGATGTGTGATGTGTGCAGATAACTGAAGTAGAGGAGATAACCCCACAGGAGGCTAGTGGTTCTGCCTTTTTTCTTCAGTTAGTTAATTCATTCCCCCCTCAACCCTCCTTTTTTGTGAGATCAACATTTTTCCACAGTTTGATCCAGTTTGGTCCTTTCTGCATTTTAACAATGTTCAATTGGCCTTTGCTAATAAACATGTTAATCTCTACAGCCTTTTCCACATTTCTTGGATGACAGAGGCTGTTTTTCTTTGTTTTAAGCGGGAATGAGCACAGTCCACGGTCCCAGAATCACACTGAGAAATTGGTAGATACTATTCTTGCCGTCCCTTAACTCCTCTGCGCCGCAAGGGGTGCGTTCTACCTTCTGAAATTCCCAGGGTGTCACTTCAGGAACCACCCTGGCTTGCTTCCTGGGAGTCAAGTCAGAGGAGAAATCCACCTACCTGATTTTGCTTTTTCTTCTGAGCTATGGACTCTTCAGTCGTTTAGTTGGCACGTTGAAAATTTATTGGTTTTTGGTTTCGTTTTTTTTTTTTACACAGAAGTGAAGGGCCAGAAGCCACAGGAGGGAGAAGGAGTTAGAGCTGTTTCCCCTTTTTTGTCAATCCTAACGGTAATGTTCAGCTCCATATCTCTTGGGGATTTAGATCTTCTGGTTTCTTTAAGCGTCTGCCAGGAATGCAGAGGGATTCATGGGGGATCATTGGCCTGTTGCTTCTATCTACCCAGGGCCAGAGGCTTTTTTCATACTTGCAGGGCCCCGCCCTGGAGGCTTTTAGCAGCAACTGGGGCAAAGGGACAGTCTCATTTCGCTCCATTGCCTGTAACTCGTGTGTCTGAGAGCAGTGTGGTTACAGCCAGGTTCAAAATTAAGCTTTTACTTACTTGCTGGGATGACCTTGAACCAGTTACTTAACCTTCTGAGCCTTGATAAAACCCCCCCCCTGGACTTGTTGAAAGACTTGTAGGAGTGTGGCATGTGAACCGGGGGCTTGGTGCGTGGAAAGCACTGTTGGCTCTTGTCTTGTCAGATTGTACGGTGGGCAAGAGAGGTCTTCTGTGTATGTGTTATGGCCAGAAGGAAACTGAAAGGGAAGCCGGGACCCTTGCTTTTTTATTTCCTCGCTCCAGATCATGCTCCCAAAGGCTGAGCTACATGACTGAGGCAAGAATTATCCCCTCTGAAGGATAAGCTGAAAGCCCCTCTCCCTTAGGTTCTTGGTGATAGCCATTCCCAGTTGGACTTGGTCATATTGAAGAGCCCGGGGATGTGAGCTAGGGCTCTGGGTCTTTGGCAAGTCTGGCCTTCAGACTAGTCTGAGAAGGAGGTCGCCACCCTGTGCCCTCTGCCTGGGCAGAAGATCCTCCAGTCTGGGAAACTGGCGTGTGTAGCCTTTCCCAGAAGCACTGACCTTCATGATGATCTGTTACCTGTGGCTTATGCAAAAGGATGGATCTATAGGAGAACTGGGCCTGGTGGGGAAAGCTAGAACTTCACCGCCCTTGCTTTTCTCTCTCAAAATGTTGTTGATATCCCTTTCCCTACTTAATCCTCACTTGTAAAAATCAGAGGAGTATTGACATTCAAATGTGCTTCAAAAGATCTATTTTGGAAATAGGTGTTTTAACAGGGAAAAAAGTAAAGCTTAAAATTCTCTTAAGGAATTCATGTTCTTTTTTTTTTTAAATGTATTATTTTTATTTTTTTTTTTAAGATTTATTTATACAAGCTGTGGTACAGTACAGAGGCGTGGGGTGGCGAGAGGGTTCACCAGAGACAGAGTGGGGAGCAGAGCAGGCAGATCAGAAATACACTGCTGAGGGGAGCAGCAGGAGAGGCAGGAGAGGTCTGCCGCACCATGTGGGACTCTCCCCGGCTGGGTGTCGAACTCGCATCGCGCGCTGCCGACAGCTCCACAGCTCAGAGCTCAACCTCTGCGCCACCAGGGAGGCCCGGAATTCATGTTCTTTTCAACTTGGCTTTCCTGGTTCTGCGGTGGCAGGGTCCATTCTCTCAGGAAGAGCGTGTACAGGTTGCCAGCAGTGACTTACTTCCATGACAGATATGCCCGGTGTTCCAGTGACACGTTTACCTGAAGTGTGTGCACAAGTACTCACCATCCGGCCTACATTTGCTGTTAATGATTCCCTGCAACTCTTCTCCATCTCATTGCCCATTGAGTTTATCACTCCCAGGAAGCTGGCTTTTTGCCTCTCCTGACGCCTTAGGTCTGCCTGCTTGAGTTCCAAGCTACTGAGAACAGTTGGGAGAAACTCGGAGCCATCAGTTTTCCCATCCTATTGCTTTCCCGAACGACCGAACTGTTAAACTGGGTGCGATTTAACTAAGTCAAGTGTGCTTCCAAGCCTCTGAGACAGAACACGTTTATTTGAAGTGTTTCAGTGAAGTGCGGCAGGGGGCTGGGGAATGGATTTGTGTGAAGTGGGTTTTAGACGGTGACAGGCAAGACCTTGCGGCTGCATTGCCTTTGTTATGAAGCGTTAAAAATGTTCTTCTGTGTGTTGCCACACGTGTTCTTCTGTGTCACATACCACGTCGTTGTCACCTCTCTTCTCTAGTGGAAAGACAGAGGCATGCGTTCCTGTGGGCAGGCTGCCGGGACTCCCTGTTACATAACTGACAACACATCAGGAGCTGCTGGTGTCACGTTCCTGTGACCCCGTCACGTCAAGCAGCGCCAGCTCCTGAGCCTGAGTCCACCGTAAATCAGGTGGAGCGAGCTTTCTTTGTGTGGTTTTGGGTCAAGATCTATTGGGAAACTGCTTCTTTCGGAACGAGCTTAGGTCTCTTTAGTGGGAAAGTAGGAGGTGAGGACAAAACAAGAAATGCAAAGAGGGGTGGGGTTGTTAATTGAGAAATGTGGGCAAGGTCAGTATAGATTTGGCCTTGCTAAAGTTAGCCGGGGGATTCTGAGAGCTGTTTGCAATTGGCCATTCTCCCTTTCTTTGCTCTTTGAATAACCATATGGAAAAAAAATCTCTAGAACACTGGCTCTGTGGATCATTTTCATGGAACTGTTTTTATGATTTGTTTCAAGTGGATTAGTACTGTCCAAAAATAACAACATATATTCCCCCCACCCCGTACCTTTTTTATTAGTAGTTTAAGTTTTCCCACTTGAGAACCTGCCAACTTCATGCCTGTGGCACCTGCTGTCAGTGTTCCTGGGGTGAGTGGAAGGGGACTGTTGGCATCACCAGTTTATTTTCCTGGGTTAATAATGATGCTTCAGTGAGACCCAAAGAGGGACTACCACCTGCTAAGGTGCAGACCTCACCGCCAAGATATAATAACTCCAGTGCCGGGGAGGGCTCAGAATCAACTGTTGCCAAGATGCAACTACATTGTTATTTAAAAACTCACAGAGCCCAGCAGCTCTCCTGTCTTGTGGAGCCTCTCCATCAGGCTCTGGGTTGATTGTGGAGGGAAGAAGGCTCTGTGACCCCAGACCCCCCAGTGGAGGTGGGAATTGGGCCTCCCTCGTAGGGGCCAACAAGACTGCTTGCAGGGGAACTGTGATTAGAACTGAAGCTCACCTCCCTCTCCTGCCTCCCTCTCTCTGGCTCTGCATGTGGCTGGAGCCACTGCCACTGCCTGGGCCTCAGGAGGGGACTCTCACACGACTCCCGCCTTCAGAACTCAGCTTCTGGACCCTAAGGTCTGCAGTTGCTGGTTCTGTCCTGTCTTGAAAATCCATTTCCAATCACTGGATTTTATCTTTTTCCTTGCTCTCCCTTGTGTCATGCGTCCTCCCCATCACTGCGTCCTTGTCTGGCCACCCCACCTCACATCTAACCTGCTGCCTTGGTTTTCTGGCCATTTGCCTAATTCCTCTAAGACTGAGGTCTGGGCTTGTTGCCTCTGAACAGGGATGCCTTTTCTTCACCATGATGGTGGAACAGCCGCAGCTCAGCACAGTGGGCCTGTGGACTGAAAGGGGTGAGTGTCTTTCAAGAGAACTCAGAGGAGGCAGTGTGTCCGGGGTGAGGCGGCTTGGCCAGTGGCCCCAGAGGGTTGAATAGATACCTGGCTTACTCATTTTCCACTGCTGCTGTACAAGGATTTATTATCTCACGCTTTGGGAGGGAACCCACTGGGCTAAGACCAAAGTGTGATCAAGGCCTCACTCCCTCTAGAAGCTCTAGGGGAGAAGAGCCTGTTGACTTCCCTTTCCCTCTAGATGTTCTAGGGGAGAAGAGCCTGTTGACTTCCCTTTCCTAGCTTCTAGTGGCCGCTTACATTCCTTGGCTCAGGGCCTCTTTCTCCATCTTCAAGCCAGCAATGGCTGATCAAGTCTTTCTAATGATGTGTCACTCTGATACGGCTTCTATTATTACATCTCTGATTTTAATTTCATTTTTTAAAATTTTTTTTTAAAGATTTATTTATTTATACATACAAGCTGGGGTTACAGGCCAGAGGCGTGGGGCAGCGAGAGGGTTCACCAGAGACAGAGTGGGGAGCAGAACAGGCAGATCAGAAATACACTGCTGAGGGGAGCAGCGGGCGAGGCAGGAGAGGTCTGCCACAGCATGTGGGATTCTCCCCGACTGGGCGTCGAACTCGCATCGCGCACTGCACTGCGGACAGCTCCACAGCTCAGAGCTCAACCGCTGCGCCACCAGGGAGGCCCTGATTTTAATTTCTTGAAGGAGCTTGGTGATCACTTTGGTCCTACCTGTGATGGTCCAGAATAATCTCCCCATCTCAGAACTCTTAATCACATCTGGCCTCCCTGGTGGTGCAGCGGTTGAGCGCTGTGCTGTGGAGCTGTCGGCAGCGCGCGATGCGAGTTCGATGCCCGGCCGGGGAGAATCCCACATGGTGCGGCAGACCTCTCCTGCCTCACCCGCTGCTCCCCTCAGCAGTGTATCTCTGATCTGCCTGTCCTGCTCCCCACTCTGCCTCTGGTGAACCCTCTCACCGACCCCCGCCTCTGGCCTGTACCCCAGCTTGTATGTATAAATAAATAAATCTTAAAAAAAAAAAAGAACGCTTAATCACATCTGCAAAGTCTCCATTGCCAGAGAAGGGATCACTCATAGGTTCCAGGGGTTAAGATATGGGCTATTTGGGAATCCATTAGTTTACCTACTGTACAGGCATTACTGGAGGTTGAGGAATGGTGGGATTCTAGGGTCAGATGGGTTCCCACATCAGTACTGATGTTATGGTGGAGGAGGAACAGGGATCTGATAGATGGCAAACTGTTAGCCTGGTACAGAATTCTTCACAGAAACAGAATGCGGAATCATAATCTCTTTTGGGAATTTTGGCCGAAAGACTGCAACACAGGTTTGCAATCTGCAATTCCAATTTGGATGTTTTCTTAAATTCTTCATAATTAAAAAATTTTCTCCCACACAAAACTCCCTCAGTCTGGAGTTCTTGTAAGTGGGCACTGTTTTCAGACTTGAGGTGTTTCAGGATACAAGCTGGCCAGACACTTAGCAGGCAGTTAGCCAGCTCAGGCCTATGGAATTTTCCACCCTCAGCTAAAGAAAAGAGCAGAGAGGTAGGGGTGTGTACATGTGTTTAAAAGAGAAAGGGATAATTTTGCATCACATAGAATAACCCAGACTGACAGGCCTCAAGATACTCTCATGTGTCCTGCGTGAGACACTTCACCCGTGCTGAAGGTTAAGGTAGACTAGGCATAGCCTCCTGCATTTCCAAGGTAATTGCAGGACCATTTCCCAGAAATGGTTTTCTAAAACACATGATTGGAGAAGCAGAATGAAAGACTGGAAAATCTCTCATTTTTTCTGGCTTCATAATGATTTCAATTGAGAGATAAATGGGAGCACCCTCCCTTCACCAAATCCAGTTACAGCCATTTTGGAGCTCGACACCACTAAGGCTTTCTGACTGATTATATTTGCACCAGCCCTCCTCACACTGGCCACAATGAGATCCATGGTAAGCTGATGGCAGAGAGCTTTGCTGCCCTCAAGAGGCACTCTGTCATAGATGTGCATGTATTTTCTGTGTTTACATCGATTCTCATTGGCCTTGGTTCTAGTCTCCCTGGCCAGGCCTATCTTCTTTCAGACCTTTGGATAACAAACCTCACTATACTGCACTGAAAATCATTATGTACAAGGTTGAGGAGCCTCTCCCAGACTATGATTAAAAATATGTAGAAACAAGAGATACGTTAACTACTTGCACTTTCTCCTGTTCTGTTTTTCATTTTTCTATCTCAATAAGAAAACAGTTCTAATTCTCCTTAAAAACCATCTCAATTTAAAAATTCACATATTTTCAATAGAATTTTTTTTCCTAATGAATCTATATACTATTCTAAAATATGAAAGGGTAGTAACTGTAGTCCTATTTAAATCTTCTCTGGAAACTGGTATTCATTTTCTTTGAATTATAGGACTCTTTCAACCTGGCTTACTTTATTTCATTTTATTTTACTGATTTACTCTTTTGGGGGATTTTCCTTTTTCACTAGCCTTCATTGGAATTTCATGGCTTATGGGTAGTGTGCATTATTAGATCAATGGACTTGAAAGTGATCACTTAGAATTCTGGAACATCTGAGACTGTGGAATCTACCAGAGGGAACTAGAAAGCAAGCGTGTCATTTGAGAGTGAGCTAGAGAAAGACATGCTGAGCTGTGGAAGATGATAACTGCTTTGCTGAGGGAAAAGGTAGATACTTTCCTTCCATTAATTTGAAAATCTCAAGGGAAATGCTTTTAGACCTGTTGCTTGAATTGGAAGGAAACAGAATCTATTTCTACTGATTTATTTTTAATGGATTAAATCTATTTAGGGGAAGGATGGGTGTGGGCAGTAAAATGCGGAAGGTATGACAAGGACTTAATCTGAGGAAACTGAAGGATAAAAAAAATTAAGCCTAAAGATTTTTCGTTTTGTATTATAATAGACAAGAGACCAGAGATTAAAATATTAGCAATATTTAATGAGTGCAGCAGTATAGCTTTATATTCAAACAGGAAGAAATCAAACCCTTTAGATACTGTATGTGGTAAATGGGACAGTTTCGTCTGACCCAGACGGGTCAGTAGACATTCAGGAGATGGAGGCAGTGCACTTTGTTAACTTGTGTAACTCAGGACCCCAAAATCAATTAGTTAAGGAATTTAGAGAATAGTTACACATTGTCCCCACTTAGCATTGTCAGTAGGTTCTTAGAAACTTCAACTTTAAGTGACATGACACTGTATAAAGAAACCAATTTTATCATAGGCTAGTTACATGAACAAAAGTGAAGTTCCTAGGTGCATAGGTCATAAAAACATCACCAGAATTCTAAATGAAGATCCAAAACACTTTCAATAGGAAGTAATCATTAGTACTTATTCCTTCCTAACTTCGTTCATTCTCTAGCCAGTTATTCTAGCTCAGGGTCTGCTATGTATCCTCCAGCTCAGGGTACAAGGTGGAACCCACCCTGGACAGCGCACCCTTCATCGAAGACACATCACCTATAGCCACACACCACTCTTACTCACACTGGAACGATGGCCACACAGCAGTGAACCTCATGTACTCACCTTTGGGATGTGGGAGGAAACCAGAGTAACCCGAGAAAGCCCACGCAGACACAGGGAGAACATGCAAACTCCACACGCACCTTCACCCAGGCTGGGAATCGATTTCCCCCCTCACTCCGGCCATCAGTGTTATAATGAATTGTTGATTGAAATGACCTTACCCCAGAGCCTGATGTCTGGAACCCAGCTCTTCTGCCGTGGATGGTGATCAGAGACATGGGATCCACCATGAGAGGTTAGATTTCTCTGGGGAGTCGAGAGTGGAGGGAGTCAGGCACGCTCCCTCACCTCCTCCATCCTCACATGGATGGGGAGCAACAGCTCACACCTATGGGGGACCCATATTCTCAGGGCAGCTAACTGCTGGACTGGAATGCAGCCATGGAGGCTCTGCCTCCGAACCCTGAGAATTCTCTGAGGGTGGCCCTCGTGGCTGCTGGCTTCCTCTTGCTGACGGTATCCTCTCTTGACCAAGTTGCTTTCTTCCTCTTTTCACCTTCTACCCGTTATTTGGGTGTTTCTCAACTGCTACTCCTAGTGTTCGCTGTCCTTGCCACCTTCCAGGAAAATCGGACTCCTTGGCTCAACCCTACCCCCATAGCTCTCCCCTAGCCAAACCCCTGTGCTGCTATCTCCTTCCCGCCATGCCCTGGGGAACTTCATTCTACTGTGAGCACACTTCCTGTCTCCCCTTCTCAACTTTCTCTTACCTTTTCTTCCCCTCTCTCCTCAGCATTTGGCCACAAAAGCAGTGTCTTCCATAGGAGGAGAGTCATCACTGTGTTTATTTGCTTTTAACCTTTTCTTTAGCCAGGGATGGAAAATTCCAATGGCCTCAGCCTAGTGATGGCCGGGTGCCTTTTTTGGAAATCCTATGGCCTGGATGCCAAAGAGATGTCATGGAGCTCTACACATCTGGCAGGGTTGTCAGCTAAGATGTCCTGATTTTGGCTTTAGTTCTCACGAAAATTAAGTGGCGGTTCTAGCTCTGGAATTAGGGAATAAGAATGAAGAATTTAAGAAACAATATAACTGCAACTACAGCCCAGTTTACATCACTTTGTTTCTGCTGGGATTGATTGGGAAAGAGTGGCCTTTGGCTTAGTAAACCTTTCAGAAGTGCAGCCTTCCCCATGAGAGACCACGTTCCTGCACTCAATTGAATGAGAGTTTGGTTTTGTTGGGGTCATTGATTGGCAGAGGCCACATATAGTTCAGAGTGCGCCAGGTACGTTTCAGAGTGGATCCCTGAGGAGTGGGAGTATCATCTTAGTTGATACTGGGTAAGATTTAAATAGGTTCACCTCACCTTCATATCTCTTGCCCTCCCTTCCTAGAGAAATCACCTCAGCAGGGTTTTGTACACATGTCCTGGGGCAAGGCGGGGAAGAAAATATGTCAAGTCAGAGTGGACCTTCTTGAGAGTAAGCAAAAAATTTACTGTCTTGAAATAGCTAGATCACCATCCTGACGCGTGTCAAGAGAGGGTGAGGAAAAAATAACAAAATCCCAAATCCATAAAAATACCAACTCTATCGGCTTTGGTCCACATGACTGTGAATAAGCACTTAGATTTCCTAGCTGACCTTCCTGTATACCAATAAGGGCCATCCCACCTTTGGATTCCTTTCCCCTATTACATCCCTTTCCATGGCTTGTGTTCTAACCACACAGGACCATTGCCACTCCTCAAACTCACTCTGTGCTTTCTCTGCTTTTTTGCATGCTGACTCTTCTTGGAATGTCCTTCCAGTCCCTTCCCTGCTAAAGGAAATCCTATCTGTCCTGTAGGACTTAGGTCCAATGGCTATTTCCCTTGCCCCATATGGAGTAAACTGCTCCTTCTACAGGGTTTATAGTCTCCTATTAATTGTATTAGTTTCCTGTGGCTGTCATAACTACTTAACACCAAGTGTGTGACTTGAAACAAGTTTATCCTCTTATAGATCTGGAAGCCAGAAGTCTGAACTCATTACCACTGTGTTGCTCTCCCTCTGGAGAATTTAATGAAGGAGCCACCCCTTGCCTCTTCCACCAGCACTCCTTGGCTTGCAGCTACATCACTTAATATCGCTGCCTCTGTGATTGCAGTGCCTTCTCATCTGCTGTGGCAGATATCCCACTGCCTTTCTCTCATAAGGACATTTGTGATGGCACTAGGGGCCCACCTTGGTGATCCAGAATGATCTCATCTCAAGAATCTTAGTTCTATGTGTAGAGACCCTTTGGCCATAGGTAACATTTGCAGAGCTGGGGATTAGGATTGGGGGGTATGTCCTTGGGAGGCATTTTTTTGCCTTCTGCTTTAGATCTTCAGCTTTAGAGATGGTTGATTTCATTCTGCCTCATAACTATAGTAGCTGATAATGTCTCTTCCATTAGAATGTAAATACTTGAAGGAGCTGGCAGGAGAGTGGGAAGAGCTAATGCTTAGTAGTCAGAGTGCCTGAAGGACCCTGCAATTACACCCACAGTGTGTGTTACCTGGGTCAGGCTATTTAATGTTTTAGAAACTCCTGTGCTCATTTGCAAAGTGGAAATAATAATAATTGATTTCAGTATGCTTTGCAAAGTAGTTTATAATGGCAAAACAAACAAAAGCCCAAACTTAAATGTTCTCAGGGAAGGGATTGGGCAAGTGTATTTCCACATACTAGAAAGCCATGCAGCCATTACATGACATCTGTATGTATAATTAACAAGTGGAAAAGTTTAGATTACAAAACAGTATGAAAAGTATGATAATATTTTTATAAAATAATGTATGTGTGATAGATAAGTGAATTTAGTTCTTTAAACTCTCTGCCTCAGTTTCCTCAGCTGTAATGTGGAGAGGATAGTATCATTGTCACAGCATTGTAAGGACTGAGTAAAATGATACAATGAAGCATTTAGAACAATGCCTGGAACATCGGAAGCATTGAATAAATGTTAGCTATTAGTATTATTGTTATATTCAAAGAAAACATTCTAAAAGGGTATATTTATGTGTTTATAATGTGTGTGTATATAGAATCTTAACTGTATTATCTCTGGATGATGGGCTCATGAGTAAATTTTATTCTTTGTATTTTCTGTTTAAAAAATGTTTATTCATTTATTTTACATTGACCGTGTATTCTGTTATCAGAAAAAGTAGAATTCAAGGTAAGCTCCATAGTTACCTTTCAGGCTTGCTATGTTTATGTGACATATAGGTATATATGAGACACTGTATAGTAATTAGTGTAGCACTATTTTTAAGGTAATTTCTTCTATAATCCTGCAACTCCTTGCCCAGTCTTTGCACACTTCAGATTTTGTGTTGAATAAATAAATTTAGGATGGTCTAGCAATTAGGAACTACAATTCTTATTTGCTTTTCATTCCTGTCTGCTTCAGTATTCCACAAACTTTGACCAGAAGGCATTCTCTATAAAGTGAAGTTTCAAAGGGTCTGTGTATACACACACACACACACACCTGCAAATCTACTTATATCTAAGTGTTTCATATTTTCTTTACTAATTTTGGGAAACAGATTATGCCTACTCTGAATTTTCTGAACTGCAAATTAAAATTTCTCTCATCTTTCTTGCATGTGAAATGTGTCTTGGGTTGTTGGAAGTGGATCATTCTTTTTTGCCATTAATAAGATTAATCACTTGAGGTATTTCATTTCCAAGTAGAGGGAATGAATAGGTTATATGCATTGGGAGTGTAAGGATTTCTGGTTGCAGTTTTCTGGTTCTGTTTCATTTAAAAATAATCTTTAGATTTCTTGTAGATTTTAAAAGCAAATGGATGGGGGAATGACTGGTGAATTAGGAGTTTTGAAATGGAAGGTCTTGCCTGTGACATTTGAGGTGATTTGATTATGACGCATTTCTTGGTAATAAGCAGGGTCTATTTTTCCCTCTGTACCATTTGCCTTTTTCTATCAGCATGCACATCCATGAGTTCATTTCTCTTTTGTTGCTTCTTTGCTTCTGTCTGTTCCTCACCACATTTCTCACTCCTTTTTTTCCCCAGCCCCCATTCTGATTATAACATAAAAATGGATTTGTTGAGTTTTGAGTACTTCCTCTTCATAATTTAAAAAGTAGGGGGAAGGAGGCATGTGTAGGCAGAACACAGGGGATTTTAAAAGTTGCAGTGAAACTGTTACGTCCGATTCTATCATGATAGATACATGTTATTATGTATTTTGTCCAAACACATCAAAAGTACAATATTAAGAGCGAATCCTAAGGGAAACTAGACTTTGGGTGAGTGAGATATAGTGTAGGTTCACTGATTGTAACAAATGTGACACTCTGGTGGGGGCTGTTGATAATGGAAGGAAGATGCCCTGTGTAGACTGAGAGGACAAGGAACTGAAATCTGTACTTTATGCTCCATTTTGCTGTGAACCTAAAACTGCTGGGAGAAAGAAAATATTTTTCCAAAGTAAGATAAATAAAATATTTTATCTTTTTGTGTGAAAAATAAATGTAGTTCTTTTGTTCTTATGTGGACCTTTTAATGTTCCTGCCTGTCTTTGGTCTTAATTTTTTCTCTGTCCATGATCGTTTGGAAGGGTGCATACCTGGCTCTCTTGCCAACTCGTTTGGCAGACTTACGTAGACTGGCGAGTGCAGATTGAACACTTGGAAGGGTTTGGATGAAAAGTGCTAGGTAAAAGCAAAGAACTGTTGTGGGTAGAGTGGGGGATTATGAGTTAGGAATCTTAAGGTTGACCCTGGAGGCCACACATTGCACCCTGCAATGGGTGTGTGAACCTCTAAAATCAGGGTGAAGAAGTACCTACCTGATAATCAAATTCAAGCTTTGGCACAGCTGTATTTGCTCAAGTCCCTGTGCAAATCAAACGTTTAGCATAATAAACGTTTAGGGGAATCTGATTTTGAATAAACACATAGAAAACCTTTGGCTGAGCAAAGAATCCTTTTGTCATGCAAAGAAATACCCCCTAATTTTTATCTTTTGTGAGGTAGGATTGGATTTGATGCTTTAGGCTTCCCCCCCCCCCCCAAGGCCTGCTTTAGGCTTTTATAACTCCTGTGCCATTTAAAATCAGATTGTTTTGGTGCCTGGAGAGAAGAATCTCTCTGGTAAGTTGTATTAACTCCTTCAGCCCTGGGGAAGCCATTTAGTCAATTATTGCTTCTGGGAACTAAATAATAACCTTGTCACCTGAAAGATTTAAAATAGCCTTTGTAAGTAGCTGCTTGTCTCTCATTCCTTCATTACAACCTGAAAGAAACCCAAGTGTCAAAAGATACTGGGAAATGGACTAAAGTTACACTTCTAAATATCAATACTAGGGGTTTTAAATATTAGGTAACCGATACGAGTCAGAGTTGATGGTTGGAGCCACTGTATTAGGCCGTGACTAAAATGGCAGATGGTAGATTGACATTCCTTTCTAGAACATTCCTTGGGAGAAATTCTTATTGCTAGCATTAACGGTCTTAAGCTCTGGCTGTATTCTGTGTGGAATAGGATATTTCATTCTTTTGTTCAGGGAACAACCCCTGGCCCCCACATTTCTGACTGGCCCATGTTTATACGTGGCCTCATATGGTTTCATCGGCCAGCTTTACTGAGAGTTGCTTTTCCCTTAAACAGTTTTTGGATCCATGCAAATGACCAGTGAAAGGTAACTAAGTGTGTTAGAACAAGTCTAGTGTTAGTGCCGGGAGACAGAGTACATTTTCTATACCTCTTAAAAACTATGTCCTTGACAAAATCAAGTGAGGTGGTGGAAGAGTGGGATTGTCCAAGTCTGGGTCAGCTTTTGCCTTTTGTTGACCTTGGTGGATGCCAGTTAATGGAAAAATATGATCAGGGTTCACCCTATGGAATCATTGCTTAATATTGTAGAGATGACTCATTGGAACTAGCGTGTTCAAAAATCACTTCCAGATGTGTAGCAGAAACTTTTCCAAAAGTAGGAAATAAATGTTGGAAAACTGGGTTAGTTTTCTTTTTAGCATCTTAGTGCTAGAATGAAATCTTCTTGTATATGGTTTAGTCAATATTTATTTAGAATCTGATCTTGTTCACTCACTGTTGGACTGGCACCCTTGTGCGTGAGGGGCTGCCTTCTTCCCTCTTCCTTATTGAATCAATTTCCCCCACCCCCCACCCCATATTCTCATGTCGATGAATGGTCTGGAAGCAGGCTCTGGCCTCATTCTTTATCCTTACCAGCAAAGGTTTATTGACAATTCCTGTGTGAATGCACTTTCTTCGGGACTCTGAAGGATGGAAAAAAGATCTGATTGGAGAGCAGGAGCCAGACGTGGGGATGATACAGCAGCGTGACTGAGACTGTGAGCTTCAGTGTTGCTCTCAGTATTGAAATGCCGCTTTCTGCTTGTGGAATTTTGGGAAAGTTACTTAACCTTTCTTTTTAAAAGATTTATTTTATTTTTGCATACAAGCTGGGGTGCAGGCCAGAGGTGTGAGGCGGTGAGAAGGTTCACCAGGACAGAGTGGGGAGCAGAACAGGCAGATCAACTGAAATATACTGTTGAGGGGACCAGTGGATGAGGCAGGAGAGGCCTGCCCCTCCTACTTAACCTTTCTAAGGCCCAGTTTCTTCATCTATGAAATGGGAGTGATGGTGATGATGATAATACTGCTTCATGAGGTCTGTGTGTGGGGCCTGAATGAGATAATCCATGGGAAATCCTTGGCATTGGCTTAGTGTTAACTATTATTCATCTACCTGTGCCTCTGTATGTAGTGTGGGTGTGTGTAGTTTGAGTGGTGTATGCGTAGTTTGTGTGGTATGTGTGTAATTTGTGTGGTGTGTGTGTGAAAGGTGAACAGGGAATGAAAGGTCAGTTGTCAATCCACGTCCTTTAAGAAGCAACCACAGTGTTAGATTTTGGGGGATCTTTTAAAAATTGATTTCACTCCATCAGTGAAGTCCCTAGCTTCTCCCATTCAATGGATTTTTGGTGGAGAGAGGTAATGTGTTGTCATCTCCTTGGAGGCACCTAATGACAGGTCTTACAGAGCATGTAATAGTCAGATGGCAAGTATTTGTAAGTAGCACAGCTTGGAGCCCTTGCAAAAGTCCAGTCTGCTTTCACTAGGTGTTTTTGGTAAATAAAATCTTACGTTTTTTCCTTCTTATTTTTTTTATAACGTACCTGTTGTTATGTATTTGAACAGCTTTCTATTATTGCATGTATTTTCCCCTACAGAGTTCACATCAATCCATGGGTTTCTCTACTAGCATGTGATAAAACCATTTCTAAAAGGTGAAAATTGCTTGAGAAAATGAAAAGATCATAACTATTACTGTTCAATAGAAATATGTCTCTAATCTTTTTGGAAGAGTGAAAAATGCTTATGAGTTTGTGACATGACTACAGAAATGACTGTGTAGTGGTTAAGAGCATGCAGGTCAGTGTTAAAAAGCCCTGGCATTGAATCCTGACTCTTAGATTTCTGTTGCTGCATAGCAAACCATCACACACTTAGCAGCCTGGAAAAACACACACTTATTATTTCATAGTTTCTCTGGCTCAAAAGTATGGACAGGACTCACCTAGAGGCTTCATCGGGTTTATAGGAGTTGGCAGGATGGCATTCTCACCTAGAGTCCTGGGTCTTTCAAAGCTCATTCACATTGGAATATTGAGTTCCTTTTGGTTGTAGGACTCATTGCCCTATTATTTTGCTGGCTATCAACTGGGGGTAGCTGTGAGCTCCTAGAGGAAACTCTGAGGTCCTAGCCATGTAGACCTCTCATAACATGGCACCCTACTTCTTGGAAGCTAGCACTTGAATTTCTTCCTCCAGAAAGGGCCCGAAGGATCATCTGATTAAGGCTAGGGCCCACCCAGGAAAACATCCCTTTCAGTCAATTCAATTTATTAGTAACCTAGTCGGTTGAGTGATAACCTTGTAGTATTCACAGGTCCCACTTACATTTAAGGGGAGACATTTTTACAGGGGTGAATAGACTGAGGGTAGGAATACCTTGCTGGCACTGACTTGGGCACATTGCCCAAGCTCTTAATCTCAGTTTTCCCATTCCTAAAATGTGGGCAATGATAGTATTATTTCATAGGATTATTGCATGAGATAACATACACAGTGCATTTAACATAACACCTAGCACTTAGCAAGATTTTAGTGTTAGAATCATGATTGAGAAGGACTACACCCACCCCATAATGAAATGGCTTTGAAGATAAGAGTATGTGAGCTTATGCTTATACCCCCTCCCCCACAATGAAATGTCTTTGAAGGTAGAGTGTGTGAGCTTATCGTAAAGGAGTTGAGAGGCTTTGCCTTAATGATTTAAATATATAAAAAAATTGGGATGGAACAAACCAGGATTGAGAGGGGTGGGAGTGTGGAGGGAAGGAGATGAACCTGGTTGATGGTATTGCTTGCGTGCTCATGGTTACAGGACACCACTCAAAAACAGACACGGGGATAAAAAACAGTAATGAGATTCATTTATAGGGAGGCAAAAAAGAAGAAAAAACCCTAAACTAAAACCATGATGTGATACCTGTACACACCTAGTAGAATGGTTAAAATTAAAAGATTGACAATGTCAGGTGATGACCAGAAAAGAAAAGGGGAAAAGAAAGGGAAAAAATTGGGAGAGCGGGGATCATGAGCTGGCGAGCTTGCGGACCAGCACATGGCCGGTGTCGTCTGCCCTGCCCCAGCTAGTGCCCGTGTTGCAGAGTCCAACGCAAAATCTGCACTTGGAAGATGGCGATTGTCCAGTGACTGGCGACCAGGAGGGCTGGGGAGCCCGGCCACAGGTAGAAGATGGTCCCGCCCACGTCAAGGAAGAAGGGGTGGCTGCTAATCAGAAGTGGTCAGTTGTGTCCAGAGAAGCAGAGAAGGGGGAAAAGAGCCGATTGGAATGCAGAGACTGAAGATCAAGCCAGTGTCATCCGAGATAGTTTACTGAGCCCGCTTTTAAAGTCTTCATGGCTGCTCTGCTCCTCCCCTTGCTCCCAACATCCCCTCAGGCAGGGGGTTAAAGCTCCACCTTCTACCTTCCAGCGCCATCCACCGCTTCAGAGGTGGTTGGTCATGTTTCCAGGGTGGGGCCAGGATATCCATGGAGGCGGCTGGGCCACCCACTGCACATGTGTTAAGGGTATAGGGAGCACCAGCTTCTGCACTGGGTGCTTGTGTCCTGCTCCCCGACTAGCAGCAGCTGCAGTGTGGCCCGTGTAACCACGGGGGCTGACAGCTACAGTTGGAAGAGTCTGCTGAGTCTCCCAGTGGGGAGACTGGGAGTGGCAGTGACTCCGGGCCAGCCAGCATGATCAGGCCTGGCAGTGCCCAGGGGCCATAGGGAGAGCAGCCTGGGTGATTGGGCAGCACACAGACCTGAGCCAGTCCTAACCCTCAGGCGGCAGCTCAGACTTGCCCAGCCCTATTGGACTGGGCTGAAGGTCTCACTTCACATTTCCTAAGAATAAAGGTTATTTAACACTGAAATTTCTAAGCTAGTTCTTTTGGAAGGTCTGGGTGAAGGCCTTCCTACGGACATCCTTCTAATTGGATTCTTTGCTAAATGAATGCCTGTGTAGAGTTCATTTCACACTCTCCCCTGCCCTGGGGTTTGAAGTATATTTCTTAGTTAAAGGGAAAGCTTCAGATACTTGCTTATGAAAAATCCATTTGTAGATCAGTGATCTAGAATTGAGAATACCGTTGCTAACAGATCCATACTTTGTAGAGCAGGAAGCAGCAGTTTACAAAACCTGCCCTGGGTTTTGAACCTTTAGTCTAAGACCTCATGATAGTTATGGAATTTAGACTTCATTCATACACATTCATTCACACAGGGTACCCAGGCATAGCCATTGCAGGAGGTCTGAGTCTGGAAATGAATATATGTTGCTTCATCTCATTGCCTGTAGAATTTAATTATACTTCAATAATACTTGGAAAATAAACTTTCGCGTGACAAGTAGGTGCTCGGAAGTTCTGTTTTGCTGGTGGTAGTGTTGTCGAGTAGGGACAGGGGTAGAGAGGGTGAGAGGAAGTGAAGACAGAAGAAAGGGCAGAGACACGAAAAGGGCAATGGCTACAATTTATAAACAGAGGGATTCTTTGGGAGTTTGATTCTTCATGATAGAAGGGAATTTCAGTGTCATTTTCCACAATAATGATGTAAATTTTCCACTCTGGTCAGTAATAAACTGGCCAATGATTTAACAAATTGTCTTGTTTGTCTCTCATGTGAGAAGTTTGAGGCCCTGAGTGTGTGTTGTCAGCCACCCAGAAAAGGAGGAGTTTATGAGATGTCTGACTGGCAGAGCTGGGGAAATTTAAAAGTCTATAGAGGATCCCATGTCCCCATCACCCCACTGAGCTCCTCCACCACACCCAGCCCACGTGCCCTTCCTATGACTTGCACTAGTGTAGAGTCCCAGTAGGGTGTTAGCTTCCTAAGGAAGAGCCATGTTGTCGGAGGAGGTACCAGTTTGTTACTTCAATCCTTGTTCCTTTACCGAAAGAAGAAAGTCCAAAAAAAAAAGGTGTAAGGATTCCTTCCCCTGCTATACTTTGGGATGTTTGCCTGCTCCCTAACCATTTTACTGCAAACTTCTTTAAAAAATAAAGTTTGTTAAAAACTTTTATGTGTCAAGGGACTGTTGAAAGAGTGAAAAGGCAACCCACAGAATGGGAGAAAAGATTTGTAAAGCATGTATCTGATAAAGGATTAATAGCTAGAATATATGAAAAACTACAACTAAGCCACAAAAAACCCCAAACAACCTGAATTTAAAACAAGCTGATTCAAGGGCCTCATTGATGGCGCAAGGGGTTAAGTCTCAGCACTATAAACCTACCCTGGCCAGGGAGCTGACCCACATGGCGAAGCAGACCTCTCCCCTGCCTCGCCCGCTGCTCCCCTCAGCAGTGTATTTCAGTGGATCTGCTCTTTCTGCTCCCCACTCTGTCTCTGGTGAATCTCTCACCCCGCCTCTCACCTCTGGCCTACACCCCAGCTCTTGTATGCATAAATAAATAAATCTCTAAAAATAAACCCTGATTCAAAGAACTTGAACAAATATTTCTCCAAAGAAGATACACAGATAGCCAGTATACACAAGAAAAGATGTTTCATTTATCATCAGGGAAATGCAAATCAAAACCACAGTGAGCTATCTTGTCACACACATCTATTAGGATGGCTACTATCAAAAAGGAACATAAATGTTGGAAAAGTCGTGGCAAAATTGGGACCCTGTGCATTGCTGCTGGGAATGTAATATGGTACAGCTGTTGTGGATAACAGCTTGGCAAGTTGCTCAGAAAGTTACATATGGAATTACCATATGATTCAACAATTGCACTTTTAGGTGTATACCCAAAAGAACTGAAAGCAGGGACTCCTACAAATCCTTGCAGCTAATATTAGCTTTATTCACAATAGCCAAAAGGGGAAACAACTCTAATGTCCATCAGTAGATAAACAAAACATGGTGTGTATATACAATGGAATATTATTTACTCTTTAAAAGAAATGAAATTCTGACACATGCTACAGTATAGATGAACCTTGCAAACATGCGAAATGAAAGAAACCAAGTGTTGCCCTCAGATAAGCAGTTGGTTATTTCACTAGCAAAATGGGTTTATTTGGAAACAATAACAAAAGCAAATGCAAAGTGTGATGTCATGGGGAATCACGCACACACTTCCTGTAATGAAAGGGAGAAAGTTCTAAAGATTTTAGAGGGGCTGTTGTAAACAGAGTCCACTGGAGGAAATGAAGTTCCAATTTTAGTGACTTTTCATTTGCTGGATTATGGCATTGTCTTGTTGGCTGAGCTGTTGCTAGTAAGAAGGTCCCTCCTTCCTCCTACCTGGGCAGCAAAGTAGCATCGCTTCCTGGAAGGCTTGTCTCTTCCAGTTGGAGTCTATAGTGTGTGCTGTTTGCGCTTGGGTGAGGACTTCTGGATCTCTTTTAAATAAGGTTTTTGTATATTAATTTTCACATTAGAGTAGGCAAATCCATAGATTAGAATAAAAGTTACTAGGACTTGGGGGGAATTAGTGTTTCACAGGCAGAGTTTCTGTTTAGGATGATGAAGAACAGTGGAAATGGATGGTGGTGGGGGTTGCGGACAAGAGAATGTACCTCAAGCCGCTGAAGTATACATTGAAAAATTTTTAAATGGAAACATGTATATTTTGCGTTAGTGAAAAAACAGATAAAATTGATTATATGTTTTTGGATTGTAACAGCAATACTTGTCTAGAAATATTGGGGAGGAGATAGAAAAGGAAAAAAGTATCGTCTGTAATTTCACCACTCATGAGCCATAGAACTTTAATGTTTTCTTATTACTGTAATTACTTTTTTAAAAAATTTCCTTTTTACTGAGGTAACATGATTTACTGACCGCGATTACGTTTAGTTACTCTCCCCTTGTCAGTAAAAATGACAGTCACTTTCTACCACTTCCTGTATAGGTGGTACAATGGTTCCAGCTTATTCCCTGTTGAAATGTTGGTACCTTAAAACAATCCACAAACAGAAAAGAAATGTCAACAAGGTGTCTGAGGAATGAGAAACATGGCTGTCGTGGCGGGCATTCTGTGGCAGAGCCTTTCCTCAGCAGTGCAGTGCTGCTAGGCCGTGACTGTATGGTCGGAACTCCAGCTACAGTGTTGTGGGAAGTATATATGAGAGGGCTGTAAAGCCTCTGGTCATTCTCATGCTGCACACTGAGCCCTGGAACAGTATCATCTTGAACTATTTTTTCTCAAATTTTATTGATTTGTCAATCTTTTATGACTATAACTTGGGGGATCCAATCTTTATATGTACACATGCGTCCCTCACCCTCCACCAAAACTCTAGAGCCTGAGTCCTATCACCTCCTGTCCTCTCTGATCTCCCACCTCTTCTGCATCCCCTCTGGTAACCAGTATAGTTTTCACAGAATCTAAGAATTATTTTTGTTTTGTTTTGCCAATTTTCTTTGAGTGAAACCATCTGCTAACTGTCTTTCACTTGCTGGTTTATTTCCCTTAGCATAAGCACCTCAAGGCCCACCCTTGTCTCAAAAGGCACTATTTTAGCTTTTTTAATTGTTGAGTATTTCATTGAGTGTATATTCGACGGTTTCTTTTGTCATCTGTTGAGGGACATTTAGGGTGATCTCATGACTTGGCAATTGCGAATAATGCTGCATATAGCTTTTCATATTAGTTTTCCTATTCTTTGAGTAAATACCTAGCAGTGGTATTGCTGGATCATATGTCATTTCTATTTCTAGAAACTGCACCAATTTGTACTCCCACTAGCAATGGATGAGTGTTCCTTTAACTCTTGCTTCAAGTTCTCACCATAGAGTCTGGTTTCATACTGAGTGTCTCTTACTTTAAGAGGGGGTGAGGGCTCTTATGTCCTGTACCCACTCTCAGCTGTTCTGTCTACTGATGCCCCCAGGTCCTTCCCAAAGGAGTTCTGCCCAGAGGTTCCTGAGGGACAGAAAGCGGCTGAGGGGCACTGCTAGGGACTGCTTCTGACTGTTTGGCTGGTCACTACCCGAAATGGCTGCTCTCAGGTGTGGTGTTTGTGAGAAAGCAAGGGAGCAAGCCTTGGACCTGGCCAGAGGCCATGGCTTGTGCCATAGATGCCAGAACCTTTCTGAGTTCTGGAAACTCTTACTGTTCTAGGCCTTACTGTTGCACCTTCAGACCTCTGATGGTTGGAAGAAAGAGGAAAAGGGTGGGTGGTTTTGCAAGGGAATGGGGTGACTGATACAGAAAGCTAGTAAGCATTTCAGTGAGTTCTTCCTTGAATTCTGGAAAGACATTTATTTGCTTTCCTGCTTGAAAACGGGATATTATTTAATTTCAGGTTGAAAATTGCATCAGAGACAGTGGACTTCAGTGGCAAGAAACCCATAGGCTCATCTTCTGCCTATTTAATATTTATAGCAGAGAAGTTGTACTGTTTTGCCAGAATTTTCTTAATTGTGAAATCAGGAAGCAGGTAGTGAAGTACTCACACCAATCTTCTTCCTTAGGCACAGAGGAATTCCACATGCAGACAAATCCTCTGAATAGTGACCAGCAATAGGTGGCCACGAAATTGCTCCCTAATGTCGTTGCTCAGAGCACAGGGAATTTCCCTCAACAAATTTATGAGTCCTGACCAGGGCCTTTATGGTGTAGTCCCATCTCACATACTGTATGTATTTTTATCATTAGACAGGAGCCTACATTTTGTTAATAAGGGAAAATGATCCTTTAAAAAATATATGTCTTTAAAAAAAAGAAAGAAAGCAAACATCGTACAAAGATGAACAATGATGTAAAATATATATAAATAAATGCCAACCTCCCCGAAAAAAGTACAAAAAAATTTCATGACTTTTAATGTTTTAAATGTATTTCTCTAAGTCTGTAGTTACATTACTGTTGTGATCTGCCACTTCCCGCCCAGCCTCCAGATTAATAAAAAGTCTCGTGATTTTAAGTTAACAGATTCTTTCTTAGGCTGGGACTTCACATAGCCTGTTGAAATCCTTACAGCTTTTAACATCTTGTGTGAGAACTTAGATAAGGATTTACCTCTTTTACTTTGGAAGTTAGTGTATCTTGCACACGTAACAGGTGCTCAGCAAATCTTTGTTGGTGGACGTGTCTTGGCTATCACTGGGATTTTTGCACACTAGCCCCAAGTTCTTTATACTATGAAGTTTCTATTATTTGGAACACTGTAACTATCAGAAATCAACATTATGAATCCAATTTGGAAGGAGGAAAAAATAGAAAGAGATGGAAGAACATCAAAATGGTAACAGGAATCATTTATTAGATAGTCAAAGTGAAGATCTGAACCTGGGAAGCCATAGCTGTTCCAACAAATAAGAGTTTGAATTTAATTTATGTAAGTAGGAACAGTGAGCCGCTGACATTAAAGATAAAATTATTCTTGGGGCCTCCTTGGTGGCCTAGTGGTTAAGTCTTAGCACTATCACTGCCTCAACCTGAGTTCGCTCCCTGGCCAGGAAGCTTCCCACTTGTGCAGCAGACCTCTCCTTCCTGGCTGGCTGCTCCCCTCAGCAGTGTACTTCAGTTGATCTGCCTGTTCTGCTCCCCACTATGTCTCTGGTGAATCCTCTCACAGCCCCCCGCCCCCCACCTTTGGCCTATACCTCAATTCTTCTACAAAATAAATGAATAAATATTTAAAAAATAGATAATTATTTATTCTTAGCACAGGTGGGGTAATGGAGGGGTGTGATGGGGATGGAGCTTCTGGTTCTAAGTTGTCCCCCTCCCTTTAAAGATATATTGATGCGATCAATCACTCCGGAAAGCAATACTAAAGCAGGACTAAATTTCTTTTTAAAGAAAGCACTGTGGATACGCAAAGTCTGGGTACCCTTTATTAAAGTCTTCCTGTCTGTCTCCTTGGTCTTTAGTAAAAGCATTGAAAAGCCTGGCTTTACCCACAGGCAGCAGATTTTGCATGGCTCTTTCAGACTTCAGGTCTGCTTTGCTTTCTTGTCTAGGCAGGGAGGGTCCTGTTCCTAGAACACTTTATGATACATTCACAGCACTGGGGCAGGATGTTCCACAACACTAAAGAAAAGCGGGAAAACATTTGTTTGATCCAGGTCTGGGGAGGGCCGTGGATATGGTTCAGAATGACAGAGGGTTAGTGAGAGGGCTATTGGCTCTGGGGTCCAGGTTGAATTGAAAACGGTAGCAGGACAGGAATGTGCTGCTCCATTAGGGTGTATTAGTCTAATTGGAGAATGTTCTGGGGGAGAAGGTGTAGACATTCTTTTCTAGGAAAAACATGGTTTTGTCATTAGGATAGTGATTCAGCCTCATGCTGTGGGTAAGAGACCTGTGCAGGCAGGGTCCTTCTAAGTCTAAGGCATTTACAGGAGACGAACGTTAGCGTTGCATTGTTCGCTGGCAGGGCTCCTTTGGACCGCTACCCTAGTGTGTGAATTTTAGTGAGTATTTTGGAGAGTGTGGTCATCTTGAAAACTGGGAAGAAGCAGGAAATATTAATGCTGAGGGTTAGAAAGATATTGGCAGTGGGCCTGTAATTTGTTTTTGCAATCATTCAAGATATAATTTCGGGGAGCTAGGGATAGAGCAGTGAATGAGATAAAGACTTGGCAGCCACTGAAGTTTCCTTCTAGTGGGGGTAGAGGCAGAGCAGGTGATGGGTGGACAGGCCTTGGACAAGTGCCTTGTGATAGGGCAAGGATGGTCAGAGAAGAACAGGGAGTAGCCCTGGAGGGTGGGTGGCACTAGGTAGGAGGGAGTGGGCATTTGTATAAATAGACTGCACAGCTTTGTGGACTCTTGGTGGGGAGGAGGGAGCTGGATAGAAGGTTCAGGATCAACAAAGGCAGGGTAATTTGTCCCATTGGGAGGTCTGCCCACGGTGCCGATGGGTGGTGGTGGGAGATCAGATCACAAGGGGTTTTATAAGCCTTGCTCTAAACAGTTTGTGCTTTTTTCTAAAGGCTAGGGCGGGCTATTGAAGGACTTTCAACAAAGTAATACTGTGATCCAATTTATGTTTCATCAAAAATATAACCAGTTTGGATCAAATTAGCCACTGAAAAGGTGTTGGAAACAAATTAAATGCCTGTCTCTCCACAGCTGATCTTTTCAAAAATGAAACATTCAGGCTAATTTAATCTGGCTCACACAAGGAAGATGCTAGCAATTTACTTTTTCTCTCTTTTCACTACAGGTTCTTCACAGAAACAGAGCCCTCACTTTATTTTCCTGAATAGTTTTATCTGTAACTCTAATGAGTAGTTTTCCATAATTCAGTGTACTGCTCCTGGAAAATGTAGACAATGGGGCAGATTTTCAGCCTGTGCTGTCATCTTATGGATTAATTTCCATTTGCACTGACCTTCTGGCTTTCAGTGCATAAATATGAGTAAAACATCTGTTCGTGTCATTCCATTCCCCTGCTTAAAACCTCTGCTAGCTCTGCATCGCCTACGTGAGGAAGCTGTCCAGACTCATTGCTTTGACAAACATGGCCCCCGATAAACCCACTCCCCAGCTCATCTCTGCCTCCTCCACCTATTCTGTAGATCCCCAGACCCACTGAACACAGGTTTCCATTCCTCCATGCTCTAATTCCTGCTTTCCTTGCAAAATCTAAGTCCTTTATTCCCCTTGCCTGTTTTGGGGGAATTTTCATTCTGTCCTTCAAAGTTCAGTTCTAATGCTGCCGCCCCCTGCCTCAGCCTCCTTAACCAGTGGAATTAACTTCTCCCTTACCTTCATCTCCACAGAAGTCTGTGTCCTTATTGTATTATAACTGTTTAGGGGTCTATTTTGATCTCAAGCCGATGAGTTCATGAAGGGCAGCCCATATCTTGCCAGCTTGATGCCTGATACATAGTTGATGCATAGACAGTGGAGAAATCCAGCTGTGTGTTGGGTATTTCTCTTTCTAAGGGCTTCTAGAAGAGGCAAGGATGAGGAGGCAGCAAACCTTGCCAGGCTAGTCCTCAGCCACTGACACCCAACCTTCCTAGTGAGGACCAACACAGGAACTCATTCCTTATAAAATATTGGAGAACTTTTTGAGGCAGAGAAAGTGAAATTTCTTCTGCCTTTTTTTCTCAAAAGCTTTGTGGAGGTGTAATTCACAGACCATCCATCTTGCCCATTTCAAGTGTATATTTCAGGGGCTTATTGTTATATTCATAGATAGGAGTCAATGCCTAAGGCTCTTCTTTTAAATGGTATCTCTGGTGATTGAGGGTTCTCATAGGTAGGGAATTGGCTCAAAGAAAGAACCAAATTATAGACAGGGCAGGCGTTTCTTTTAAAAGAGGAATATATGTAAAAAATAGCCAAGGGTTACAAGGGCTGCTGATCTAACTTGCTTTTCTGAAGGATGGAGAAAGGCCCAGCTATAGGAGTGATGCTGATGTGAGACCCCAGAAAGCTGGGCGCTGTGGACGGGAAAGTGAGAGCTGAATTTCTGGAAGAACAAGAGCTGACAAGATTAACTCAAACATGAAAAGGAGTGTTCTGAGTGTGACTGCACTCAGTGAGAGTCACAGGGGCGATGCCAGATCAGAAGCTGTGCTCATTCTGCCCAGGCTGTATTGGGACAGTGAGGCGTGGAGCGGGATCAGGAAGGGCCTTGGCAGCCCTCTGTCCTGTCTCACCTCACCAAAAAATGGAACCCAGCTGAAGAAGGTACGCTGGTTTCATTCTGAGTGGGGTAGACAGAATATACCTGCATCAGGTCTGGAATATTGCATACCAAGAAATGAAACATTGCCTTACATCTTAAGAGGTAAGCTTAAGAAAAGCTGGAGGAGCTTTGGCTTGATTTGAGAATCTATTATTTCATGAAGTGATATAGATGGAAAATACTGGTGGGTTCCAGAAAAGGCAGAGAGGGTTTCAAGATCCTAAATGACCAATTATGGAAAACAAAATTATTTGTAGAAAAGTACATTTTTGTCCCTGCCAAGGTTGATTTTCAAAATGGAACTCAATTTTCTTGAGTCTGTTTATCAGGAGCAAACTGGTTGTAGGCTTGTATTGCTGTGTTCAAATGATGTTTAGGCTTTTATATTTTCACTTAATATATGTAATTTAGCTGACTAAATCCATATACCCTTAGAACATCTGTGCACTGTACATTCATTCTACTGGGAATGCAAAGATATATTATGGTTCAGTTTATAACAAGTTTGCGTAGGCACCAAGACCCAAGGCAGGTTGTAAATTAGTGGATGGGGAATGACAGAGATAAATATTGGACATTTACATAGTGGACAGTTGCAAAGCAAAATACTTATAGAAACTAGCGGACAGTAATAGATAAAGTGAGACCTTTTGGATGAAGTTAAGTAAGAAAAAACAGTCAAAGGGGGAGATATATGAGGAATGGTGGTGGGGGAAAAATAAATATATAAATAAATTAGTTGATGGGCACGCAATGGGTACAATCTAATTTCTCCCTGCATGAATGAATGATCTGCCATACTGTTGTGTGTCTATGTGAACTTGTTAAATTCTTTGATATGTTAGCAAGAAAGCAATTATGTATAACCAAGGCACATTTTCCCCCTTTTTGTCAATAATGAAGTGTTGAAGAATAGAAGCAATGTTCTAGTTTTGTAAAGGTACTTTGCCGCTCTTTCACTGTATTCAAATCTTTCTTTTCATTTGCACCTCTTTTTGTCTTACCTTCGGATCAGTTAAATGGTTATTAGCACAAAGTGAACACAAAAAGTCAAGAGGAATTCAATATAATTTTCCCCCCTGTCAGTATAGTGAATAAAATGATAAATTATTGGTTAAAATGAAGTTTTGAGGTGATAGAGTTTATTGAAATTGTATTTATTCACTTGTAGATTATCTAAATTGTTTGCATATTTCAGTTGGCTGTAATGAAAAAATACTCGTTAACCCAACTTGAACTAATCATATAGTATATATGATTTAATTTATGATTTTAAAAAATAGGAATTTTCTGTAGATATCTAAAAATAGTTCTTGAGTTTACATAAATAGTTAATAGATTTGGAAAAGGGAAGTTACTTGGCATTTAAAAAGGCTTATTCCCTATGCAAAGAACAAAAACGTATTTCTTTTCAGTGTTTCTGTGATCGATTTGACTACCTCTAACTTATCTTTTTTGCTGATTTTTAAAAGATTTATTTATGCATACAAGAACTGGGGTGTAGGCCAGAGGTGTGGCGGGGTGTGTGTGTGTGAGAGGATTCACCAGAGACAGAGTGGGGAGCAGAACAGGAGGATCAACTGAAGTACACTGCTGAGGGGAGCAGCAGGTGAGGCAGGAGAGTCTGCTGCACCATGTGGGAAGCTCCCAGGCTGGGTATCGAACTCCTGCTGCAGTGTCTCTGGATAGCTTCATAGTGCTGCGCTTAACCTGTTGCGTCACAAAGGAGGCCCGTTTTGCTGATTCTTAGAACAGTAAGTTGTTCCTAAAATAAAGCTGGGATCTGAAAACTAAATCTGAAAGCAGTGGCAATGACTTGTCCCGCTCCTTGTCTGCTGCCATTTTGACTTGGAAGGCATATAAGTAAGATCAGGCTCTTTGTGTTATTCAGCAGGTTATCCCTTATGAGCCACAAAAGCTTTTGACTTTGTAGTTCTCACGGCTCTCTTCTAGGTTCTATGGAGGATACTGAGATGAATTAGACTCGGTCCCTTGACAATATCTTACTGTTGTTTTTTTGTAATTTGATTCTTACCCACTTGAAGTTGAATCTGCCAACTCCTTTCCCCAAAGTAAAAGACCTAAAGTGCTAATCCCTACTCATTGATGGCAAATGCTAAATTGGAAGCAACAGCTTAGAAATGCAAAACTCCTTATCCAGTTACATTACAAGCTCGCTTAGCCAGTCATGCCCTGCATCATCAGGGTGCTGGGAAGACAAGATCTCACTTTGGTTAAAGACAAAAACGCAACCCCCGCCCCCAATGTATACTTTAAGTTTTAGCAAATCCTAAAACGCAGAGCTAAGAAAATAAAACCTGGTAGGAGCAAAGGGCTGAGAAATGGTTTTTATTAAATTCAGTGCATATTGGTTTATGTGTACCATGGCTGAGAGCACTGGCTCTGGAGCCAGTCAGATACAGGTTTGAATCCCAGCGCCATTAACATGTGACACTGACTCTGGATCTGCCTGTGCCTCAGTTTCCTTATTTGTAAAATGGGCATAATAAAAGGCCCTCCGGTGCAGGGTTTGAAAGACTTCAATGAGATCATAGGCCTAAAATACTTAGTGTGGCTCAGTGTAATTGGTGTTCTAAGTCCCCACGTCCTCCAATAAAGTTTCCTATAATACTGATGAGAAAAAAATTGATTCCCAGTCTAGGATGCTGCGCATGTGGAGTCGATGTGTTCTCCCCATGTCTGCGTGTGTTTTCTCCGGCTTCTCTGGTTTCCTCCCACATCCAAGATGAACATGTGAGGCTCATTGGCCCGTCCCAATCATCTTAGTGTGAGTGAGTGAGTGAGTGTGAAACGTGCGATGTACCCTGTGAAGAAGGGCGTCCTTTTGAGGATTGGGCCCCATCTTGTGCCCTGAGCGCAGGGGGAAGCTCCCAGCCACCTGAGACCCTGAAGTGGTTTGGAGAATGAGTGCATGAATGAATGTGAATGACTGTTTCATATATTTTTTTTAAGATTTATTTATTTATACATACAGCTGGGGTACAGGCTAGAGGTGTGGAGTGGTG
The DNA here is from genome assembly GCA_004024925.1 of Scalopus aquaticus. Classification (NCBI taxonomy): domain Eukaryota; kingdom Metazoa; phylum Chordata; class Mammalia; order Eulipotyphla; family Talpidae; genus Scalopus; species Scalopus aquaticus. The sequence continues at coordinate 95,034 of PVIJ01002402.1, read as the reverse complement.
AGAGGCTTCACCAGAGACAGAGTAGGGAGCAGAACAGGCAGATCAGAAATACACTGCTGAGGGGAGCAGCGGGCGAGGCAGGAGAGGTCTGCCGCACCATGTGGGGTTCTCCCCGCCGGGAGTCGAACTCGCATCGCTGCTGCCGACAGCTCCACAGCGCAGCACTTAACCGCTGCGCCACCAGGGAGGCCCGACTGTTTCATATTAAAAGTGTTTTGGGTCTTTATTTACAAGTTTGGTCATGTTACTGTGTCCAGAAATACGCCTAGGCACTCCACCCCTGTTTTGATCAGTTAGCCTGTGGTAAATTGGCTTCCTTACCCATCGTTTTGCTTCTAGTCACAGTTTCCAAAATGTAAGAACCTATCGATGACTTGAAGTGAGGACTTAACCATACAAGGCACTGTTCTCTCTGCGTGTTTATGATCCTGCTAAGGAGATTAATAGGCAAGCCCCCCACAAAGTTAAGTGCTATATCTGAGTGAAGTCCACTGTGGTTGGTAAAGATCATGAGGGCTCTAGGTGAGAGAGATTATGGGTCAGGCTGTCAGGAATAATGTGCACCGAGGTGTGGACTAGGAATAATAAGCATGAGCCAACAGTCTCGTGAAAAATATGATTTCCCTCTTAGTTGTTTGCTTTAAGAAAGGTCAGTGTCTTGAATGCAGTGTGTATGTCAGTATTGGTGCCAAGATTTGCCCTGAAAAACAATTTCTGTTAAAATATGTTCAAGTCTATTTTGCCAAGTTGGCTTGTGCTAACTGAAAAGATGGCCTCCCCTCCCTATCGCATCATCCTTGGATCATATCATCCAAAGCTCTTTCAGTACTTGGAGTTCCTTTTGGGAAAGAGGGGAAGAAGAGAGCCAGTAAAAGGCAGGCTTCAGATTGAGAAAAGAAAGGGTCATAACAAAGTCAAATACTCTTGAAATCCTGACAGAGTTTCTTCTAGCTATGATTTGTTACTCTAAAAAGCTCTAGTGTACAGTGGTGACATTTCTTACTTCTGTCAGCGACAGCACAGCCTCATCCTCCCCACACCATTCCGGGCAGTTGCCTCGTCACCGGTTGTGCTGCCAGAAATTGTATATACCCCCAGTGGCCATTTTGAGTGCAAAGTGTTATTTTAAGGTATTCTCTGTGGAGAAGGCACTCGAACTCAGCTGCAAAAGTGTGAAACAGAAGGGGAGCTGCCTTCCAGGGGCTCTGGGGACTTTCCTAAGGGAGGGAGGTGGAGGCATGATGGGAAGGTGAGATTCATTATGTTGGCTTCTCTTTTTGACTGTGTCACTTCTTTCTGAAGACTGCTTTTCAATAAGAGAATGTTTAGGTGCATTGAAACGCTAGTCTGTTGATGGAAATACTGTGAAAATGACCTTCTCAAGTTGGGCTATAGATCATTCTCTTTCTTGAGCCTATTGTTCCTGCACTCCTTCTCATACTGAAACTTACTTTGGAGAAAGGGAGTCGTGGTGGTGGGAGGAAGGGGAGGTTTTTGAATGGGCCCCTTGCCTGACTGCTCAGTTTCCTTCATGCTTTCTGGTCTCCCTTCCACTCATCCATGTGATAAAGGATAGATTCAGTGAAGCGTGTGTGTCCACTTTAGACTTGCAGAAGAGACATTCTTGGAATTTTTAAGGACTAGTTTCTGAAGTAAAATATTTACTGGTAAACGAACGACCTTTGGTGTCAAATGCAAACACAAGTAACCCGGGCTGATTCTGCATTGTTGCAGAGCTGTTACAAGCTTGTTATCACTTTTTAAATGAAGTTGAAATTATTGGCTAAGTCTCCAATGATAGTAAACAGGCTTGCTAGGAATGTGTGCCTTGTCTTTTTTTTTTTTCACTTTCAGCTGTATAGCACAATGACTGGATATATTTTTTTTTCCTGCATACAAGCTGGGGTATAGGCCAGAGGCGTGGGGTGGTGAGAGGCTTCACCAGAGACAGAGTGGGGATCAGAACAGGCAGATCGACTGAAATACACTGTTGAGGGGAGCAGCAGGCCAGGCAGGAGAGGTCTGCTGCGCTGTGTGGAAATCTCCCTGGCCAGGCATCGAACTCGCGCCATAGCCGCTGACAGCTCCATAGCGCTGCACTCAACCTGTTGTGCCACGAGGGAGGCCCACAGTGACTGGATATTGGTGTACATTGCAAGATGTGTGTCATCTCAGGTCCAGTTAGTATCCGTTATCACACAAAGTTACAGAAAACGTCCTTGTGATGAGAACTTTGAAGATTTATTCTCTTGGCAACTTGCAAATATGCACTACAATATTATTACCATGTATGCTTTTAAATACACGTGTGGTTGGATGGTTGAATAGGTGCCTTTACCTACCTGCATGTTTACTTTAGGATTATAAACGTGGTTTTATATCAGTGGGTATGTAGGTAACATGATGAGACATTAGTTTTCTTTTTTTTAAATTATAAGATATTCGATGTTTGTTAGTTATTCTTTTTAAATTTTCTTACTTTTAAATTTCTGTTTTTCTTATATAAATTGGTACAACATTTATGATTATGTCCTTGGGACAGATTCCTAGAAATGGTATTAAGAAATTTAAGTGTACTAAGTTTATTAGTCAGAATTCTTCAGGGAAATCAAACTAATAAGATCGCTCTGTATCTGTCTACAGATCTATATATCTATCTATATCTATATCTATCTGAAATATATCAGATATGTCTATATCAGAGATTTACTTGAAAAAATTGACTCGTGGAATTGTAGAGGCTGACAAGTCTAAAATCTGCAGGGTAGCTCAGTACATTGGAGATCCAAGGAAAAGTTGATGCTTCACTTTGAGGAAGAGGCCCAACTGTCTCTTCTTCAGGGGAAGTCAGCCTGTTTTTCTTTTTTTTAAGTACCACTGTTTTACATCCTTGTTAATATTTTGCCAGTACAGGATTTCTCCCTTCAGATGTGGTCGCCGTAGCTCTCCCACCCCCAAAGCAGCCCAGAGTCCTCACCACAGGCCACTGTGTTCTCACCTCTCCCCCTCTCTTTGGACCAGGAGACAACCTAACCGAATCTGTACTAAATGTCCTTTTTTAGTCTCTTATATTTTCTATATTAGAAACAGAAAGTTATCTCAATTGTGAGTAAAGCACTTCTTCACAGTTTAGAGGTTTATAACATGCAAATCCGTTTGGGTTTGGTCCTTAGTGACCTGAGAAAGCCAGGTGTCCCAAACCATGGTACAGAGGTTGACATCTTTTATTTTACTCAGGCTTAGAAAAATACTGATTTATTTTCCTTTATGGAACATGGGAGGGGAAAGGGTATACAAAGATTAGTGTTTGAATAATTGTTATTACCATGAAGGAGAACTTCGATTTGAAGAAAAATAAGAGGTAGATGATAGTGCAGAAGGCGTGGGGAAATTCATGAAGACTCTCTGAATAAGTCAAGTTTGGGAAACACTGACAGGAAAAGAAAAGGGATGAGGACTTAGAAGACCTGGATTTGAATCCTGCTCTGCGCTCAGGTGTAGACAGATGCACTTAAGCCCCTAGTTTCTTCATGTATCGAGGTGCAGTGATAGGATTTTCCTACTTTTTTTTTTTAAAGATTTTTTATTTTATTTATACATACAAGCTGGGGTACAGGCCAGAGGCGTGGGGCGGTGAGAGGGTTCACCAGAGACAGAGTGGGGAGCAGAACAGGCAGATCAGAAGTACACTGCTGAGGGGAGCAGCGGGCGAGGCAGGAGAGGTCTGCCGCACCATGTGGGATTCTCCCCGGCCGGGCGTGGAACTCGTGTCGCCGCTGCCCACAGCTCCACAGCACAGTGCTCAACCGCTGCGCCACCGGGGAGGCCCCAGGATTTTCCTACTTGACAAGTTTTGTAAGTAACAGGCAGAATGTATATGAAAGTGTTTTCTTTAGGACAGCAAACTGATCTTCCAGTGAAGCAACAGGTTGTTTAAAGAGAGTGTAGAAATCTGTGAATGAGAATGTTCGCAGGCAGACCTTTTATTTTTTTCTCTTCATAGTGGAAAATGAGTAGATTCCAAATTTAGGTTGACGGCTTTTCTGTCACTACTTAGGAAGAGAAGACAAACATATGCTTGCTTTTTCCAGATTGTGTAAATGCTTTTGCCTTTTACTTAACATGGCTACAGAACTTTCTAGAAGTGTTACAGTGGGAGTTGGCTATTTGACTGTTCATAAAGTACCATTTATTAGAACACAAGTTTTTTGAGTGAATATGAAAGCCTTGTTTCAGGCCATTCTGCATAAATGAGCAGGAAGGATAACTTAAAACCCTCAGAGAAAGACCGTTTTTGTGTGTGGTGAAAGCTTTGTTTAGGATAAACCCTGTAAGTCTAATAATAAAATGATGAAGCTGAATAGGAAAGTTCGACAAGGGATATGCACTACACTGCAGGGCAGAGCCACCATTAAATCATGGATGTCATTCTGGATGTCAAAGATTTTCCTTGTCTTTAAATGCCAATGGAGTTACAACTGAGTCGCTCTGGAAGGGAAATGGAGGGTGTGTTTCTTTGGGGCGGATTCTTTCTCTTCTACTTTCTTTTTGAATTTCTTCTACTTTCTTTTTGAATTGTGCTTTTAATGCCTGGAAGAGGGGTGGAGAAGAAATGGGGATTGCAGAGGGTGCACAGTCTCTTTTTTTAAATTCTGATTCACAGACCTAGATCATTTGTTTGGGGGAAGCTTTGTGGGATCCAGATTAATCACCCCAATTTTTTCTGCAATCGAGCTACCACTTACAAAGGAATTGGAAGTGAAGACACAGAAGGCTTAGGTTAATCAGTTTTAAATGAAAAGTGAAAACTTGTGGGGTTTTTTTTTTAAATAACATGAATGTATGCCCTTCAAAACATGTGGCGTGACTGTAAGTTTCATTTTTAGAAGGTAAAATATAGGACAAATTCAGAAGTGATTATTTTTTTTAATGGAGGAAACAGTATTTTACATAGTTGTATATGATTTAGAGGTATAGGATCTCCCCCTTTGAGTGTTGTTACCACCCACACCTTCCACCAAAACACCCATAGTCCTCCACCATAGTCCACTGTGCCCTGACCCAACCTGCTGCCTCCCCTACCCCTCTGGTAGCCTCAGTTCTACAGTCAGATTTCTAGGGTTTGTTCCTGGTTTGGTTCTGTCTGACCCTTTGTTTTGTTTCTCTATATTCCGCATGTAAGTGTCACCATCTGGTATTTGTCTTTCTCCTGGCATTTTTTTTTTTTTTGCTTTGCATACTGCCTTCCAGCTCCATCAGGCTGTGACAAATGGCAAGAGTTTATCTTCTTTGATAACTAAGTGGTATTCCACTGCACCTATGTCTTCTTGAGCCACTCGTCTGTTTTTGGGCAGAAATGATTCACTTTGACATATGCTTTTTCATATTAATTTGACAGATACATTAGGAAGTTGAAGAGAATTTTCTTTTTGTTGTTGTTTTTCAAAGTCCCTTGAAGCAGGCACTTGTGAAGTTATTGTATAGAAAGATGAACAGATGCTAACTCAACAGGTTAAGCATTGAAATTTGAGTCTCTATTTGGAGGGTTGTTGGCACCAAAAGTGAGACTTTGAAGTTATTTTCAGTAACTGCAGTAACTGAGGGCTCACCTTCATAGCTGTAGCTTTATTCACTTCACGGCTCTGAGAAAGTGGTCACCTGGAAGATGCAGTCAGCCCTCTTTCACTCGGGTCCATCAAAACAGATATGGGTCAAGAGGGTCATATTTTCCCATTGGAAAATCTCCAGATAGAAATTTCTTCTTTTTCAACTAATTTGTCCCAGTGTTCTCAGATAATGATAGCGATGATCAGCTTGATTGAACCTCATGGGTCTACAGTTCCAAATTTAAGACTTGAAATATGTCTTTGTTAGGCTCTCCCCAGCTTTATTTTTATAAATGAAAAAAATGTCTTTAATGTTTATTTATAATGTGATGATTTACCATAGGCATATAATGTGAGGTGACTATCAAAAGCAAGTTAATTAACACATCTATCACTTCACATTTACCTTTTTTTTTGTAATTATGCTTTTGATCCACTCTATTAGCAAGTTTCAATATATAATTCAGTATGAACCACAGTCACCATGTGATACATTAACTCCCTTGAACTTATTCATCATATAGTTGGATATTTGTACCCTTTGACCAACATCTCCCCATTTTCTCCATTTCCCAACTCCTGGCAACCACCATTCTACCTTTTTTAGATTCCACATATGAATGGTATAAGACCATATAGTATTGGTCTTTCTCTGACTTGTTCACTTAGCATAATGTCCTCCAGATTCATTGGTGTTGCTGCAAATGGAAGGATATCCTTTCACATGACTAGATATTCCTCTGTGTGTGTATATATATAACATTAGCTTTATCCATTCATCCATGGACTTAGGTTGTTTCCATAGCTTGGTTATTGTGAATAATGGTGCTATGAACGTGGCAGTGCAGATATCTCTTTGAGATGCTGTTTTCATTTCCTTTGGGTATATAGCCATATAGTATAGTTTGATGTCTGAAAGTGAAATACATCGGTTTCTCCCCTTTTTATCAATAATAAGAAGAGCTTTGGCTGTTCAGGGTCTTTGGTGATTTCATATGAATTTCAGCAATAGTTGTTCCATTTCTTTGAAGAATGTGACTCAGATTTTTATTGGCAGGTGAGAATTCTAGCACTGAACCACCAATGCTTATTGAGAGTTTTATTGGGATTGCACTGAATCTGTAAATTGCTTTGGTTAGGATGGCCATTTTGATAGTGCTCATTCTTCCGATCTATGAGCAGGGAATGTCTTTCCATTTCTTTGTGTCATCTTCTATTTCTAACAGTGCTTTATAATTTTCCTTGTTTAAGTCCTTTGCCTCCTTTGTTAGGTTTATTCCAAGGTATTTAATTTGGGGGGGTATGATGGTAAATGAGATGGTTTTCTTAATTTCTTCCTCTTCAGGCTGATTGTTTGCATGTAGGAAGGCAACTGATTTTTGTGTATAGATTTTGTAACCTACTGCTTTACTGAACTGGTTTATTTTTTATTTTTTTTTTAAAGATTTATTTTTTATTTATACATACAAGCTGGGGTACAGGCCAGAGGCATGGGGCGGCGAGAGGGTTCACCAGAGCCAGAGCAGGGAGCAGAACAGGCAGATCAGAAATACACTGCTGAGGGGAGCAGCGGGCGAGGCAGGAGAGGTCTGCCGCACCATGTGGGATTCTCCCCGGCCGGGCGTCGAACTCGCGTCGCCGCTGCCGACAGCTCCACAGCGCAGCACTCAACCGCTGCGCCACCGGGGAGGCCCTGAACTGGTTTATTAATTAGTTTTTCCATGGATTTTTTCAGGATTCTCTCTATATTATCATGTTACATGCAAATAATGATAGCTTTACTTGTTCTTTCCCATTTTGCGTTCCTTTTACATCTTTATCTTGCCTAATTGCTCTATCTAGCAATTCTAATACTATGTAGAATAATAGTGATGAGAGTGGACAGCTTGTCTTGTACCGGATCTTAGTGGAAAGAGGCAGTTTTTCACCATTAAGAATGATGCTAGCTGTAGGATTGTCAAATATGCCTTTCATTACATTAAGATATATTCCTTTTTTCCCACCTTTTTTGAGGACTTTCTTCATAAATGGATGTTGAACTTTTATCAGTTGCTTTCTCTGCATTTACTGATATGATCATGTGATTTTTATTTATGTTGACATAAATTACATTGATTGATCGTTTTTTTTGTATGTTGGCCCATCCTTATATCCCTTGGAATAAACCCCACTTGGTCATGGTGTGTAATCCTTTTAATGCATTGTTGGATTTGGTTTGCTATGATTTTATTGAGGATTTAGCATCTGTGTTCAGTAGGGAGATTGGCCGGTAGTTTTCTTTGCCTGTGTTGTCCTTGTACTTCTGTGATGTTGGCTTCATAAAATATATTTGGAAGTATTCCTTCTCTCTCAATTTTTGGAAAGAGTTTGAGCAGGATAGTTACTAGTTCATCTTTGAGAGTTTGGTGGAACTCACTTATGAAACAATCTGGTCCTGGGCTTTTGCTCTTGGGGAGGGTTGTTTTGTTGTTTTGTTTTGTTTCCTATTTTCTTACATCATTACTCATTTTTGTACAACATTCGATTTTTCCCCTCAGGTGTAATCCCCATAAATCTCCCACCATCACAGCACCCATGAAATGTCACCATAGTCCCTTGTGCTCTTTCCTTCCCTCTTTTGGCCCCTTTCCCTCACCCTCTCCTGCTGCATATCTCAGATCTGTAATTTGCCTGCTAGTTTTGTCTTTTTGTTTTGGGGGAGGGTTTTGATTACTGTTCCAATTTCCTTGCTTGTGATTGGTTTGTTCAGGTTTTCTATTACTTCCTTATTCCGCCTTGGGTGATTATGTAATTCTGAGAACCTGTCCATCTCATCTAGATTTTTTAACTTGTTTACAAATAAATGTTCATAGCAATATTTTATTATCTTCTGGATTTCTGCCACGTTTGTTATAATTTTCCCTTTTTCATTTCTGATTGTATTTTATTTGTCTTTTCTCCCTTCTTTGTGAGCCTAGCTAAAGGTTTGTCTATTTTGTTTATTTTTTTCAAAGAATCTGCTTTTGGTTTCATTGATCCTCTAGACTATCTTTTTGACTTTTATTTCATTTTTTTCTGGTTTAATTTTTATTATTTCCTTCTGCTTGCTTGGGGTTTATTTGTCCTTCTTTTTCTAGTTCCTCAAGATGAGCCATTAGGTTGTTTCTTTGGGTTCTTTCTTGTTTTTTGATATGCTCCTCTACAGCTATATAATTCCCTTTTAGTATTACTTTTGCTGTGTCCCATACATTTGGAAGGTTGTATCCTCATTACATTTGTCTCAAATTATTTTTTGATTTCTTCTTTGATTTCATCATTAACCCAGTGGTCTTTCACTAATGTGTTGTTCAGTCTGCATGTGCTGGAGGATTTTCTTGCTTTGTTTTTTATAGATGATTTCTAGTTTGATACCTCGATCAGAGAAGATACTTGGTATGATTTCAGTCTTAATGTACTTATTGATATTTCTCTTGTGACCCACTATGTGGTCAGTCTTAGAGAATGATCCATGTGCACTTGAGAAAAATGTGTATTCAGTGTTTGGAGGGTTCAGTGCCCTATAATTATCTTTTAGACCCATGTGGTCTAGGGCAGTTGTATCCTTGTTTATTTACTGCCTTGTTGATCTGTCCGTTGGTGAGACAGATATGTATTTTCTCCTACCATGTATGTATTTTCTCCAGTGTCTGTTTTCAGATTTGTTCGTAATTGTCTAATGTATTTTAGTGCTCCTTTGTTCATTGAGTATATATTGATGAGTGTTGTGTCTTCCTGATATTTTGTTCCTTTGATCATTATATAGTATCCAGCCCTGTCAATTGTCACCTTTTTTAGCTGGAAGACTTTTTTATCTGTTATAAGTATTGCTTTCCCTGCCTTCCTTTGGTTGCCATTTGCTTGTAGAATTGTTTTCCAACGCTTTACTCTCAGTCCGTATTTATCCTTACATCTTCCGTGCGTTTCCTGGAGGCAGCAGAAGATTGGATTCTGTTTCCTAATCCAACCAGATACTCTTGTGTGTCTTTTTATTGGTGAGTTCAGTCCATTGACATTTGGAGTGATTATTGATATATGAAAATCTGTTACTACCATTTTATTCATAGTTCTGTGGTTCTGTTTATTTCCTTGTTCAGTTCTTTGTGTTCAGTCTTCTCTTTGGTTAATTACTAAAGTGCAGGAGGGGTTTAGTTGTTGCAAACACCCAAAGGTTTTGTTTGTCTGAGAAGGTCCTTATTTCTCCCTCATAGAGGAAAGAGAGCTTTGCAGGATAGAGTATCCTTGGCTGGCATTTTTGTCTTGGAGTATTTTGAATATGTCACTGCATTCTCTTCTTGCCTGTACTATTTCTTCAGAGAAGCCCAATATTAGCCTAATTGGTGTTCTTTGTAGGTTATCTGTTTCTTCCCCCCTCAACCTCCTTATTATTATTATTTTTTCGTCTTGGACCCTTGGAAGCTTTACTACTATATTTCTTGCTGTGGGTCTCCTTTTATTTAGGTAACTTGTTCTTTTAGCCTCTTGTATTTGCATGTTCAGGTCCTTCTTCAAGTTTGGGAAGTTTTCTTCCATTATTTCTTTAAAAAGTTTTTTAGTTCCTTTCTCTCTCTTCTGGGAGTCCCATGGGTATTCATCTTTCACCAGGTGGTGGGTACAGTTGCTGGGGCCCTGGAGCATATCCTGGCATGCAGCATGATTGCCGGGGTGGTTGCGGTCATTGGGCCAGTGGGCATGACCTCAGTCGGCTTCCCTGGTATAGATCTGGGTGAGCAGCATGGTCACTGGGGCAGCTGGGGTAACTGGGCCAGTGTCATTATATCTTGATACATTCTTTGGACAGTTTGCTTGGTACAGAGGGGACACACAAACATGAGTAGACACATGAATATGAGTAGACACACAAATACTTTTTCAAAATACTCTTGTTACCTAATGAATAGAACATATTCAATAAATATCAACTGACAGTCTTCCAAATACATCATCATTTACTTTACACTTAGTAAATTTTTTAGAAGCTACCTGGGTAAGCAGAACATAGTGCTGTCTCTCTAGAACTCTTGTCTTTAGCAGAGAACTCTGTGTGTGTATGTTTGGTGTGTGTATATATATTTCTGCAGACTATGCCTCCTATGATAGTGTCAAGTGTTCCTTGCTATGAGCAATCCCATCTTTTGTGAAATAATGTAACTTAAACACATGGAGAGGAATTTATTTCTTGTGCATATTATCTTGTGCATGTTGATCATATTGACATTATTTTTTCTCTTATTAAAGGAAAAGACCAAAGTTGTTGAGCCCTTGGATTATGAGAATGTTATCACCCAAAGAAAAACCCAGATTTATAGTGACCCCCTCAGAGACCTGCTTATGTTTCCAATGGAAGATATATCTGTGAGTTCACAAGCATTTTTTTAAAGATTTATTTTTATTTATTTATGCATACAAGAAAGAGGGTATAGGCCAGAGGTCCGGGGGGTGAGAAGATTCACCAGTGGGGAGAAGAATAGGCGGATCTACTGAAAACAATTGCTGAGGGAAACAGCAGGTGAGACAAGAGAGGTCTGCTGCACCATGTGACTGGGGATATAGCTTGATAGTGCTGAGACTTAACCCCTTGCACCATCAGGGAGGCCCTCATAAGCATTTCTTTGAAGGGGAAAAAAAATTCATTTTTCAAGTCAGTTCTTATAGCTGGGATGTTCTTTTTCTTCTAGATCTCAGTAATAAGTCGTCATCGCAGAACAGTGCAGTCCACTGTACCAGAAGATGGGGAGAAAAGAGCCCAAAGTTTGTTTGTCAAAGAGGTAAGAAGTTCAGAGTCCATAGAACATTCATCTTGAATTTGAACTCTTTTGCTTTCAGTGTGAATAGAAAATGGAATTAATACAGCCTCACTGAGCTACAAAACGAGTTTGTAGGATGTGGTACAGAAGATACAGATTTAAATCTCTCACAAGTAGAAAGTGTTCTAGTCCATTTTTTAAAAAATTGAATACTCTCCAGCCTTAGAGGCAGAACATTTAAAAGAACGTGAATTTGGAATAATTGCCCTTGGTTGGTTTAAGAAGACACTCTTAATCCTCAGCAGAAGGTTCCAGTACTAACATTTCTCAAGTGATTTTTAAAAGCATCCGCTTATTATTAGACATTTTTTTAAAAAGTGGGTCTATGTGTTCTTTTTCTACATTTCAAATTAAATTTTCCTATTTTCTTTCAGTGTATTAAAACTTACAGCACAGATTGGCATGTGGTAAACTACAAGTATGAAGACTTCTCTGGGGACTTTCGAATGTTGCCCTGGTAAGTTTAGAATTCAAGGGAAAGATTCAAGAGGAGAATTATTAAACACTTTACCTTTTATAAAACCACTTAGTAAACTACCCAGTTGTAATTTATAATATAGCAAAATCTCAGCTGAACAACATGTTTGGTGAAGGCAGTCTTTTGGGTAATTGAGTATGTTTTTAATTTTGCTCTTTCAAATTCTTCCCAAAATGTCTGAGTTCACTTTTTGGCTTGTTTGATTCTGGATAATCTCCTGTACTCATTTTGGTTTTGTTTTCTTATCTGTTTTGTTCATTGTCTAAGAAAAGTCTTTTGCATTTTCAGCAAATCTCTGAGACCAGAAAAGATCCCCAATCATGTATTTGAGATTGATGAGGACTGTGACAAAGACGAGGTAACAATGGGGGCAGTTGCACTGGTTTCTTCAAGGTCACTGCTGTTGAGAGATTTCCTTGAGAAAAAACAAGGGAACAAATTGTTTTTGTATAATCTATGGCTAGATTCCAAACTTGGGAGGGTTTCTTAGATTTTTGGAAAAATGGGTACATTTCCAAACGGAGTTTAGGAAAAAAAATCAAGTGAAAATATGGGCTGTGATTTGTATATAAACATGTTTTCCCACCGCTGGAGCATGCTTGCGGGCATGTGGTGTGGTGATTCTTCCAGGCTCTGACAGCTTGGTCCCTGTCTGTCAGATACTGCCTGATAGATAGATCCCTCTTGGGACAGATGGCTCGGATGTCTGTGACATTTTCAGGTACCCATAAGACAGTTCATATGATTAAGTAGCTATTGAGTGCCTACTGTATGCACGTCACAGAGCCTTTCCTCTCTAAATAACAAATTTGGGTTTAATCAGGCATCTTTGGGGAGATAGGAAGCTTTATATTTTAATTATAAAATAGGGCAGGGCTTAGTTTTTGTGCTCTTCCCCCCCCAATGTTTGGCGGATGGCTGGCTGATGTTTCATTTAGGGTTCTTTGCTCTATTTCAGGATTCATCTTCTTTATGTTCTCAGAAGGGTGGTGTGATAAAACAAGGTTGGTTGCATAAAGCAAATGTAAATAGCACCATCACGGTCACCATGAAGGTAAGGAGTAGTTATTGTATTAGTCCATCATTTTAAAGACACTGTCTTAAGTACCCTGTCTGGAAATATTTTGTTTTGCGGTGAACCTTGGCCAAAAAAAACCTCTTTTAGGAGAATTCTTATTGATGTATAGAATTTTAAAAAATCTGAAAGCTCAGGATAAATTTACAAGTGCAACTTTGAAAAGAAATGCAATTATTATCTTCTGAGTCAGGAAGTCTAAAAGAGGAGGCTGTCAGTTGAATGAAGAAAATAGCTTTGAAACAAAAGGGTGTCAAAAGTTCATATGTGGGAATGCAATGTAATGATTATGAAGAAAAGATTCATCAGTGGGAATATTAATTAGGCACTTATTACGTGCTGATCACAGTGGGAAAAATACATGGATATCTACGATGGGGTCCCTGGCCTCCAGTATCCTTTACTAGACAAGAAGCATACCCAGTTAACTATTATACAAACTGCTACATTAGTGTTGGCAGAACTAGAGTATTTTGCAGTTTGGCCAGAATAATGACTTTAAAGGGTCTGTGTGAGCCAAAGGTAGATACAGAGAGGGATAAAATTGTGCAGGGCCCTGAATACCCCAGATGTGAGATTGCCTTTGGTTGGGGTGGCTGTGATGGGCCATGAAAACCCAAAGGCAAAACTAACAAGCTACTGGAAGCTTCAGAGCAGAGAAACAAATTATTCTCTGATACCAAATATAACTGTACTTTTAGATGTTCAATATAAGATCATGTGGTTTGCTGAGGATGATTCACACTTCCATTAAGGACTAAAGGTCATTCTGTCGTTCACTTTGCCTGCAAGCAGAAACCATGGGTGTCTACCAAGGGAAGAGTCAAATTTTATCTTAATTTAATATTTCGCCTGCTGCTTTCCATTTAGTGGCCATGTCTTGTTCTCACTTTCATTTTCAAGCCCTGAAAATAGTGAATTCAAGTTGTGGGATGCTTCCTTCCTGTCTCTTGCGCCTAAGCATATAGTGATGAGAAGCGAGTTCATTTATTGAGGACTGAATGTGTACCAGGCACCTTACTGAGTGGTTTATATTCAGTATCTCATTTAATCCAGACAACAGCTGATTCTGTGTAGGTACTGTTATTTTAGTTTACAGATGTGGAGAATAAGGCAGAGAGAAATTCAGCAGTTAACGCAAAGATACACAGCTTCACGTTCTCAGAGGTGAGATTTGAACCCAGGCAGGCTGTTCCCTGAGCTTATGCTGTTGACTAGCGTACTGTTGGTGCTGACTAGCTGAGTGAGTGTGGCTCAAGGTTCTATCATGCTGTATCTCCTGTCAGTTACCACGTTCAGAAAAGCAGTGGGAAGGTGGTAGTGATTCTGTGCAGATTGTCAGAAAACGTTTCGATGGTATATTTCTCCCCTCCCTTGCCTTAAGTCTTAAAATATTGAAATGTTTTATCTGCACACTTAAGCTTTAGTAAGTACAATGCATGGCTAGAACAAGTAAATATGTATGGAAATTAATGTTTGGAAATCTGGACAGATAAAACAAGGCATTTGGGAATTCATCTTTACAAAACAATTTCCTCTCAGTAGTGTTTCCCTAGTGCCTTTAAATTATAACTTGCTTTTCATAAAACTTTTTTTCTTTATTGTGGTAACACTGGTTTACAACAGTGTACATGATTTAGGGGAATGACTTCACATGTCCTCAGATGTATGTTGCCACACCACCCCCACCATCAAAGCACCCATAGTCCTTCACCCTAAATTCATGTAACTTTTATAGGAGCCCATATACTATGAATCAAAATATAGTTACCTGTAAAAAGTTCATGCTTTTAATTTTCTTTCATAATTTGCGAAATACAGATTGGGAGGGTTATTATTCTTCCTACCACATCAACTAAAGTTATCTATGTCCTAATCCCTATAAATGTTCCTCCACAGCATAGGGGAGTTAAAATTGCTAGTCAGCAGATAGGGAGATTATCCTGCTTATAAAGGTGGGTCCAATGTAATCACAAGGGTTCTTATAAGTGGAAAGAGGGAGGCTGAAGAGAAAAGTCAAGGAAAGAGTGGTGAAGACAGCACCAGTGGTAAAGAGAGCAATGCTGATTCAGACTGAAGATAGAGGAAGGGGCCATGGGCCAAGAAATGCAGATGGCCTCTGGAAAAGGCAAGGTAATAGATTGTCCCCAAGAACATCCAGAAAAGACCATAGCTCTGCCAAAACTTTGATTTTAACCCAGTGGGGAGTCATGTCAGGTTTTTAACCGGCACAACTGAAAGAGAATACATTTGTGTTGTTTTAAGCCATTGTATGTGGTAATTTGTTACAATGGTGATAGAAAACTAATCCAGTTAGTCAGAGATTGGTTGTTCAGCCTGTGTGTTATCTATCCCAGAGGCCGGAAGCTCCAGCACTTACAGAGGCCAAGCAGGAACCATAAATTGATGAAGTGGGTGGTGGGTCTGAGGCTGGTCTGAAAGAGACAGCTGTCGCTTGTCTCCTGCTAATTGTTGCTGTGCTGCTGCTGAGCTGGGCTCTTTGCTTTGCCTCTTTTTATCCCCAGCTGTTCATATTTTGACCACTTCTTTTTTTTTAGTGAGCTGTAATTGAGATACCATAAAAACACTTCTTTTAAAAATCTCTACCAAGCAGTAGTCAAAGGAAGAAAAAGAGGAATAAACCAAATCGATCATTTGTGCCTCACAGTTCTTTTAACAGTAAATAGGGAACACTTTGAAATGTAAAGGCCATAATGAGGTTTGGGAATTGTCTCTGGTTATGGAGTTCATTTATCCCTGCTATTGTGCATTACAGATGGACCTTCATTTGGGTTTCTGGGAACTGAATATTTTCTGTTTTCTTCTGGTTTCACCTCCTAAGCCATAGCAATAGCATCGTATTTCAGGATTTATCACAACTGGAGTGCGTACGAAAGGAAAGTTCAGCGAGATTCAGTTAAACGTGTGTAAGGTAAATGGAAGTTACTGGGTTTTTTCTGCCCTCCTGCAATTAGCATCAGTGATCAACACCTGTGGTCCTACACGCATGCCTGATGGCGGCACGTGGAGCATGGTGCGTGAGTGCATGAGTGGGCGCACCTGAGCCAAGAGACTGACCATATAAGGGCAGCGGCAGAGGTTGGGAGGTGGCAGAGGACGGGAAGCGGCAGAGGGCTTTGCAGCAGAGTGCAGTGGAGACCAGTGGAGAGGCCAGGGGAGAACGCCAGAGAGAGCAGAAAGGGTGAGGATTCTCTGGGGGCTGTGAGGCCTGCCAGCCTCCCTTCCGGCCCCCAGCTCCCTCTGCCTGCCCTGTACCTGGTTGCCTCACTACAAACGGTGTAGAAAGATCATTAAAAGCCTGAATCAACAGAGAACATGCTCTGTGCCTTGCTGGCACTACAAGGTGTCTGAAGGATTTTGAAAAAAATTTTTTTATCCCATGAGAATTGTTTTTGAGGTATTATTTAGGTCAACATTATCGGAAAGAATTGAGGGCATGTGAATTTATGGAGCAGGCCGGGGGAGAGGATTGGGAATGTTTAGTTACCAGCCTTGTGGTTGCCAGGTTGGAATTGGAAGGCCCGAGCTGAAGTTGAGGCCTAAAAACCAAGGTCCATTGGGGGGATGAAGGCTTATAATCTCAAGAGCTCCGTTACAGGCAAACATCTTCCCGCTTCAAGCCTGAGTTGGCTCAAGCTTAGGGGAGACACCAAACTTAAAAGTAGGGTGAGCAGCTGAGCCAACTGTTGGAGAGTCAGGAAAGGCAGAGGCTAAAGAACTGAGGTAGAGGGTTGACAGTTTGAGACATTTTGAAAGAAAAATTGCTACATATTTAGTTTATGTTAATGATGGGGTGAAGAATATTAATGAGTCTTGTAAGCAAGTGGGAAGACGCTGTGGGTGTGCTCTTATCTGTGTCCCTTTCCTCATGCCGGTGGCAGTTTGACCCCTGGTACATGTGACATCCCCTGCCTGCTGGGACCTCCACCACACACTGGTGGGAGAAGCTTTGGTAGCTTTAGCAGCAGGTACCACAGGGCCAGAGCTCACAGAGTAGAGAGCAAAAAACATTTTCTACAGGAAATTCCAAGTTTTGATGGCCCCTGTAAACTCCCTGCAGATTAGCCAGGAAGCCCCAGAGAAGGGTCTGGATATTAATTCTGACTCACTGGCAGATAACAGCCTCCAGGAGTCTTGCTGCTCCCCTCCTATTTTATCTGCACCTCCTTGATGTGCTGTGCCTTGACATTGGCCCCCAGATCCTGTTGGGGATTCATTAAAACAGGGCAGCTGGGGCCCTTTTGGAATGGGGGGTAACTAGGGAACTTTTAACATTTAAACACTACTGGATTAAAAAGTTATGTAGAATCAGTCCTTTGGAAAGTTAATGTACAACGATTTTAAGTTGTTTTTATAAATAAGTCAGAGTCCTTTTCCTGGACATTTTGACTGTCAGAAATAGGGGACTCAAAAAGCAAGGAAGGGGGCCTCCCCGGTGGCGCAGCGGTTAAGCTCTGCGCTGTGGAGCTGTCGGCAGCAGCGATGCGAGTTCGACGCCCAGCCAGGGAGATTCCCACATGGCGCGGCAGACCTCTCCTGCCTCACCCGCTAATCCCCTCAGCAGTGTATTTCTGATCTGCCTGTTCTGCTCCCCGCTCTGTCTCTGGTGAACCCTCTCGCCACCCCACGCCTCTGGCCTGTACCCCAGCTTGTATGTATAAATAAATAAATCTTTAAAAAAAAAGCAAGGAAGGGAGAAATAGAATCATGAGAGAAGGTGGAAAGTGAAAAGTGCAGAGGTTAGAAGGGTAAAGAAGAATTGAAGAAATTAGCAGACTCCTGCTTTATCAAGTCTTAAGAAAGCAGATACCTAACCTGTAATGCGATATGGATAATGTAGCCAAAGTCATTCATATATGGGCTGCTTTAGGAAGTTAAATCCCCAGGTAGCTGCCAGATTCCTAAGAACATTCGATTGGTGGCAATGGACTCTAGGGACATGAGGGGCTGGTGAGGGAACTAAATTAAGTTTGTTATGTTGGATGATTATAAGATACCCGATTTACAGACTAAAATTTATCTTTTCCCTAGTATACAGCAGCTCTGGTCAGTGGTTAAAAACTTCTTGTGCCGGCTATTTTCTGTGCCACCGCATGAATGGTATAAGCATTCAATAAAACACACACAGCTCCTGAACTACTGGATATATTTTAATGAAATTTTAAATGCATAGAGATTAAAGCTTCTAGACTGAGTACGATCAAAGAAATAGCTCCTAATAGTTCCAAATAAATCCACTGTGGCGTGAAAAACCAGAGACTAGATGAACACGTGAATACATGAATATGTGAGCGGAGCAAAAAGTGTTAAGATCTAATCTCTACCATTTTTTGGACTCGTTATTATTTTCCCAGAAAAGTATCGCTGATAGTGGCTGAGAAACTTGCCCCAAGGAATACAGGCGACAGGAGCGGGGCTCATGATGTCAGTCACCCCACAAGCTACAGTTCTTGGTTCCCAGGCACTTCCTATCATCAAGGAGGATGTTGGCATCTTGCAAAACCTCTATTGGTTGTCTGGGCGCAGTAACCATTTTACTCACAGCTCTTGCTTTGCTTTGTTCTCGGTGTTCATGTTAAAACAAGACAAGCCTTGTCATAGGTGAATAATTTCCTCAATTTGTACTTTCTAGTTAATGAGAACACACCCTATTGTCTCTCTTTAGTTTTCCTGGAAAAGTTTTGGAGAGACGTTTAACATAGAGAATAAACGATCCCATCCCATCCTAACAGAAACCTATTCGTTTATGTTCTCTCTTAAATAGCTGCTGGAGCCATCTGCTTTTTTCCTTCTTCCCATATCAGTGAAGGAATTTAATGTGGACTATGATATCAGACATGACCTTCCCCTGGTACTCAGAACTATTTTTCCAAAGGGATAGGATGATATATGGAATAAGGAAGAATCTGATCTTGAGGTGGTTTTTCATTTAAAAATAATCTGTAGGTTCTGGGCCAACCCCTGGGACACCCACCTTTATGCATCTTCTTGGCTCAGTTTGGCTACATTCCTCCAGCTTCCTCCTCCCCAGTCTCAGCAATTAAATGTTGAAGTGCCTTGGTATGTTACCAGGGTTGCAAGTTCAACTGCTTGATATATGACTCATTTCTGGTGCCCTTTTTTTTGTGTGCACAAAAGAGAGCCATTTGTTATATATCTGGATCTAAAAGTGCTCCCTTAGTGTTTGACTGTTAGGGAGGGTTTTTTCCCTCTTCTGCAGTAGGAGAATAACAAATCAAAAGAGGATTTTTCCTAAGAAAGCATATACAATATTAAAATAAGTGCTCAAAAGCCAAGGTCATTGTATGTATTGGGACAAAAGGAAAAGAAAGTTTTTCATTTTTGACATATTACTGCATTGTCTTCTCAACTCTACCAGATGGTCTCTGACAGCTAACAAAGGGATTCTACTCATTTTATGGGTAAGGAGTTTCTCGTTTGCTTTTTGTGTTTTGATTTTCTCATTCATCAGTGACTGTTTAAAGCCATTTATTAAGATGTGCTTGTGTGCTTGATATTATTGGGAATCAGTGAACTCATCACTGATATACGGAATATATATACGGAATTCCTTGTGATACAAGGTGTTAACATTGCTGCGGGTAGACAGAAGTGTAACACATAGAGCTTAAAACCTATTTGGGGAGAGAAACATGCAGTAAAACTAATGAATTGTTTAATGCTGATGCAGAGACCAAGTTCTCCCTGAGTCCAGATCATTGTGGCTTGGGGTCAGAGAAGGCTTCCTGAAGAAGGTGAGGCTTCGACAGGGGGGATTGAGAAAGGGTGTAAATATGGCAGGCAGTTTGTATACAGCAGGTGTACCATTAGGTACCATTGGGTAGTGCCTCAGTTTTTCCTTTGTAACATGGAAATGATAAGTAAAAGCCACCTGAGGTCATTATGAGATTAATTTAAATTAAACGACATAATGTGAGGAAAGCACTTAGCCAGAGACTATAAAGTAGTAAACTCTCCATAGAGGTCAGCGATTATTAGTAGGATGGGAGAGCATGTTGAATGCTGACTCAGGTATGTGAATCTTACCATGTGGGTTATGGAGGCTCGTTGAAAATTTGAGCAGGACCACAAGAGGCTGAAATAAAGCTGAAAATCATTGGTAATGAGAAGAACTGTAGACCCCTCCCTGTAGACTTTGCTTCAAACTAAATAGTTAAAAAAAAAAATCTCCAGTGCCAGATATGGTGGAATTCTTTGAGAAAAGTGATTTGCTTTTTAACCAGTTTCCCAGAGGCTAGACCTTTGTACTATATTAAAACTTGGTAGGACTGTAAAGTGATATGGTGTCGAGAGATGGGTGATATATTGAGTTGCCAACCTACTGGTAGGGGTTCTTCAGCAGGACCAAGTTCCTGACATTCTGGTGTAATTAAGTGCAACTCCGTTTTCTGCTAAGTCATGGGGTTTTCTTCTCGTTGTTTCTTTCATCTTTGCTTAGAACATCTCCCAGACACACTATGTCTCTTGCCTCTCCTCCTTTCTCCTTTTCCTCATTGTCTCTCCTTTTCTGTTCTGAGACATTAATGAAGTCCATTTCTCCCACCCCACTTCTACAATGCTACTACTCCCCCCAGTCCTACCCCTTTGCTACTTTCACCTTTATATTTTTAAATATTTATTTATGCATACAAAATCTGGGGTGTAGGCCAGAGATGTGGGGGGGGCGGTGAGAGGATTCACCAGAGACAGAAGGGAGTAGCCAGAGAGCCAGGAGAGGTCTGCTGCACCATGTGGGACACTTCCTGGCTGGGGATCTAACTCATGCTGCAGTGGCTGCCTATAGCTTCATAGGCTGAGACTTAACCCCTTGCACCACCAGGGAGGCCCTACTTTCACCTTTAAAGTATACTTTCTCAGGGATCCTGTTTTATGTAATTTCACCGTAAATAATTACCCTGTAGGTAACATGCATAGGTAAACACTCTTGAGATTTGTTGTACAAATGATAAAAGGTTCTCCTAATTTGAGGATCCTAGGTACTCAAGATTCATCTGAGTGACAAAAGACCTTTGTTCCTGTTCCAGAAAGGGTCATATGGCAAATGTTCAATAGGTTGTCATCCAGACGGCTTGGGGCTTTGGGAGATTTGGCAGGACCTGATTCCAGGGAATTATCTCCTTTGGCTTCCTGTCTGTTTTATTCTTCTGGGTGGTCTGAGTGGGCCACTCGTTAGGATCCATGCTTTGTACTGATTAAGATGGGGGATTTTCAGCTGTGTTTGCCATCTAAAAAATGATGAAGAATTTGGGCATTACAGAGAAACACCATCCTGCGGGATAGGACCGCAAACAATCTGTACTGGAGAATGAATGATTCATTCATTCATTTTGCAAAATTTTATTGAGTTCTGGCACTGTTACAAGTACTGGGGGGAACAGCTGAGAATGAGACATGCACCTTATTAGTCCAGTAGAGATGGATGGAAAATCGATAAACAGATCGGATGAATAAGTTATATTTGGACAGTAGCCATTCTACAGAAGAGCTAGAACAGGGTGCTAGGTGGGGGTGGGCAGTGGGAATGGGGACCTTAGAAAGCCTCTCAGAGGTGGTGAAATTCAGGAAACACCTGAAAGAAGTAAGACTGAACTGTGTGGATCTGTAGGGGAAGAGGTTTTCAGCCAAGGAACCCGAAATGGCAGAGGCCCAAAGAGCTTGCCAGTAGTGGCTGAGGACAGGCAGTGTCACCGGAGCAGCGTACTTAGCAAGGCAGTCCAGCCTTTGGTGGTGGGCTTGATATGGTACCTGCAGTTGCTGAGGTGGAAACTATTTCTATACCTGCGCCTCTGCCTATGGTATTGTAAACGGATGTTACCTCAATAAAAAAGAAAAAGAAAGAAAGTCCAAGAGATAACATGAGGCCTGATCACATGCACAGCCTCTCAGGCTAGAGGGAGAATTTTGGGTTATTCTCTCTAACCTTGATGGGAAACTGTTGAGGGGTGGACAAAGTTCTCTTTTATGGGTCACTGTCTTAATTCTGGCTCCAGTTCTACCATTACTTGCCTGTGTGACCTTGAAAGCTCGCACTTGGTCTCTGTTTGCTGTTAGGTAAAATGTGGGTGATGATACTTTCCCCCAAGTGACATTAAAAGAAATAGCTATTGGTTACAAAGGACTTGAAACCTTCAGAGACTTGAAACCTTCAGAGACTTGAAACCTTCAGATGAAAGGTGCGATAGAGAGTAGTTATCACTGTTCTCTATACTCATTATTTTAATAATTGTCTTTTTTTTTAAAATGGGAACAAAACCACATAGACCTATACCTAAACAGTAGCTTCTGGGAAATTTAAATGATGTCAGGGAAATGACTTGTTTCTGGTTTCCCTTTTTGTTCCATATGAAAGGATTGGGATATGCCTTTTTTCTTTAAAGACATCTTAAAAGCTTCCTGGAAGTTGCAACCCAATCTGTATCATACAATATCAGAATGAGAAGCAATGTTAGAGATGTGTTATTAGGCCAGCAGTCTGATTTCTAGAGAGAGGAAACTCCCTTACAGTGTAAACTCCTGTGTTTCTAGCATGTAGGGGAATTGCTTGGGGAGTATGACCCCCAACTTAGTTAGAAGCCTGCTGTGTTATTTTTTTGTTTCAATAAGATTATTTGTAGATCATGAAAAAAAGTGATCTTGCAGATCATCTGGTTTGGTGCCACCATTTCACAGGGGAGGAAATAGAGAAGCAGCTTTAGACAGTTTCACTGCTGGTTAGCAGAAGAGCTGGGACGAGAATCAAGATACTGTGACTTGCAGACATCTGCCCTTTCCCCAGATTCACGAGCTGCCTACCTCACTGTCACATTTAGGCATAATTGCAATGTTATAGGAAGTGATCTACACTAATTTAAAATCCCTTTCCATCTCTATTGTAATGTGCTTGGCTAATACTGAAAGTGGCGACTGCCACAAAACATCTTTGCTTGGGGAAGCAGCTGTACGTGGAAAAAAAAATTCACAGACTCTAATCCGACTCCGTGCCACACATGTTTTGTGTTGGAATTTCCCAGCCTCTGCCCCTCTTTGTTGCTAGTTGTGGACTCTGCCGGTGCGTTCTACAGAAATCTTTAGAATCCACTGCATTTTATATTTGAACATAGTTCAGATTCTAATGTGGTTATAAATTTTTATGCATTTTTACCTGGAAAATGTTTTGTAATTTTTCCTTATACATGATTATTGCAGTAGCTTTTCAAAAGTGGTGTTTTGCACAAAGCATTCAATAATTATTTATTCACGGGACATATGCTCAGTATGTAACTTAAAACATGAACCATTGTGATGAAAATAAACATCACAAATTTGATTAACATTGTTCTTGTATGTGAACCTAGTTTTTTTTCAGTTATAACTTAAAGGTGGGTGAATCAAATATGAGAATATGTGTGTATGTTATCACATGGGGGATTTATGTATATGAGAAACATACACTTTGTGTACCTTTGTATTAAATGTGGTCACATTAACTTGATTAGCATTGAAAAACAAACATACTTTCTACTTGGCCTCCTTTCTGTTGATACTGTATAGCCCACATGGCCACTCCCTGAAATAGAAGCTGTACCATTTACCAGTCTAACCTGTTAGGGTGTTCCTCACATTGCTTATATTTTTGCCATTCATTTTAAAATCACCGATAATTCAGCAAGTCGAAAATAACTGCAAGCATATTTTTTCACTGGTTTTGCTAAAAAGAAATGCCCCTTACCACGTTGCCATATTTTGCTTACTCATGGTATGGAGAAATAAATTGTTAACATTTCAGGTACTTTGCCAAAAGCGAGGTTGTTTTCAGGACTGTACTTGCCAAATAGTCCTCTTTCCATAATGAAAATTCTTAAAATAGAGAGCATGCTGGATAATCAGATGGGTGATTGAAAATGGCAAGCTTAAATCTGAGGCTGGTTGAATTAATGAATGCTGAGCCCGTGGATACAGAGAACCATTTATTAAAAATAATCTGTGTGTAAGTGAACCCCTGCAGTTTAAATGGATGTTGTTCAAGGGTCCACTGTGTTTGGATTTCTGGTGATGTCGATGACATAATACCCCAGTGATGGTTTGCAATTAAATGGGAAAAGAATGCTATGGTGAAATGGGCAGTGATGCAGATATAAAAATATAACCTTTACAGTGTTTAATCTTCTCTAGATAGCTGACTGAGAATAAGTCCACTTGACTTCAAATTCTCCATCTTAAAAAATGAAGATAATTATCCTAAGGACTTTTCAGGGTTGTGTCAAGATTGTCCAGACATTAGGCCTGTGACAAGGCCTTTAAAGTGTTTTGCTCCAGGAAGTTATACAAAGGCAGTGTGTCTGTAATGAATGTGTCCTTGCTGCTTCCCCCCTGTAGGTATTCAAGAGACGCTATTTTTATTTAACCCAGCTTCCTGATGGTTCATATATTCTCAACTCCTATAAAGATGAGAAAAATTCAAAAGAATCTAAAGGTTGCATCTACTTGGACGCCTGCATTGATGTTGTTCAGGTAGGGTTATAGAGGTAAACTTTCTTTATTGGGGGGGTGTTTGGGGGATTGACTATTACGAAAACTTCATCGTTTTTCTGTATTGGATGGAGATACCATTACTCCCACCAAAAGGCTCACACTAGATCCCTGAGAATCGTATACAGTGCTCCACTTCAGTGCTCCGCTCTTGCTCTGTGCCCGTATGCACGTGTTCACCCAGTGCTTTTAAGTCTGGCTCCACAAGTGCCTCTTGACTCTCTTACCTTCTTTCCATTCTTCCTGCCCTTCCTCTGGTTCCCCCCTTTTCCTTTCCCACTTAGAGACTCGCCTTCTAGTTCGTGACCTGCTCCAGTCCACTTTCCTAAGACGCAGATGGCATACTTCGCGTGTCCATGTGAAACCTTTGACTCTTAGTGTCCTGCAGAGTGAGATGTAAAGCTCTTACTGTGGTGTTGCAGGCCAGAGGGATTGGGCCTTTCTCACCTCATTGCCCCTGCTCCCCGTGCATATTCTGTGCTCTAGTCAGACCACACAGTGCCTCTCAGAATTTCACACATATGTGGCTTATTTTTGTTTTTCTTGACATCTCCTTTCCCTTTCTGTTCCTGTTTGAACCTTACCATTTAAGACTCTGCTCAAATGGTACATCCACATGAATTGTGTTCGTTTCCTTCCTCTGCCTCGTGCCCGCTAAGTGGGATCAAGCTCCCACATACTCTACATCTGCACATTCCTTTTCAGATCACAGGGACTATGTCTTCCTCACGGCGGCAACCCCTGTAGTGGTTAGCCAGTTGTGCACACAGTGGGAATATATCAAATGTTTGCTGATTTGAATTCCTGAGGGGACATGGACAAAGGCAGAAGGGGTGGGAAACAGAGACTATCTAAAGAGGAAATCAGTGGATGAAGAGATAGGAGCTGTTATAGCTAGAGTGGCATGGAACCTGGGTTGGCATGTGGGTTAGGCTCAGTGCCCTCAAACTACCCGAATCTAAAATTTTAGAACAGCGGATTGGGATTAATCATGTCTATTTATTCCAGTAAA
Organism: Scalopus aquaticus; assembly: GCA_004024925.1. Classification (NCBI taxonomy): domain Eukaryota; kingdom Metazoa; phylum Chordata; class Mammalia; order Eulipotyphla; family Talpidae; genus Scalopus; species Scalopus aquaticus. The sequence continues at coordinate 69,491 of PVIJ01002402.1, read as the reverse complement.
ATGGATTATCATGAAGATCAAGAAAGAAAACATTTTTAAAAATGCAAAGATCCATGTGACTAGAAGTTGCCTTCTTTTTCATAAATAACAGCTTACTTACCAGGAGAGGGGTTTCCGCAGGTTTTCTCAATTAGCTCTTGTCCAGCTTGACCTTTCTTTATACGCTCACAGATCTGCTTTCCCCATCATTTATGATCTCCCTTCCCTGATATTTTCAAATATATAAATCTTTATGTCTTGCTACAGCAGTTTCATTTCATCCTTCACTATACTTTGAAGATGAGAAGAAGGGACTTCCTCAGCCCCTCTTGGATAATGACCATGCAATGGAAAATTAATGATTTATGAGCCTCTCTTGAAATGAATGTTGAGATATTTGGGGGTGGGGGAAAGCATGTCATTTCTTTGGTCAGGGCAGAGAAGGTGATAATGTAAAAGAACATGTCATTATCTTTGCGGGAACAGGTGGCTTGTTACTTTCTTTCTGTGCCAGTATCTAGCAGAGGCCATTTCCATGTTTTTTACCAAGAGTGAAAATTTTATGTGAATCGACTAGTCTTTTCTGCTACTGTGATGCATTTCATATTATACACGATAAGGTGAATAAGGTAGCAACATTGCATTTTATGGTGTGGTAGAATGCAAGTACCAGATTTATTCATTCAGCCTGTTTTTAAGAACTGATTTTGAAAATCTGTAAATGTGGAAGGAAAACTCAGCAGGATGGAAATAGTATAGCATTTGCTTATTTTTATAATAGTAGTTTGATAATCTTAAGTGTGAATACTACTCAACAAGTGCTATTTCATGCCAACTTTGTGCATCTGATACTGTCCTTACTACATGGGTGGACAAAGTTAAGATATGTTTGACATACTCATCCATCTTGAAATTTCTCTTGATGAAAGAAGCAATTCTTTCTTGAAAGTATTGACATATATGTGCCGAGCTGAGGTCTAAATAAATAAATGAAATGTAATATTAAAAGAGCAACTAAACTAACAACACATTTTTTTTCCCTCTAGTGCCCCAAAATGCGCCGTCATGCTTTTGAACTCAAGATGTTAGATAAGTATAGCCATTATCTGGCTGCTGAAACTGAGCAGGAAATGGAGGACTGGTTGGTAACTTTGAAAAAGATTATTCAGATCAATACCGACAGTTTAGTGCAAGAGAAAAAGGAGACAGTAGAACCAGCACAAGGTCAGAATTTTTTAACAATTCATTTTTGAGTTAAAACCCTTGTCTTTAATCCACAAGAATATCCTTTGTGCAGGGTGGATATACTCTTGAAGGTTAACACACTTGATCATTAAAAGTGACTATGGAGCTTGATAGATTGTTTTGAAGAGTTGACTCTGCATGGACTCTGACACATGAAATATCTCCAGATTAAAACGGATAGAGAATTCATGGCAGATTTTCAAAAGTCCATTCAAGTTTTTCCTATGCTTTCATAATCTAAATTCTTTGCCATAAATCTCTTAGGAGAAGATGGGGTGGGAGTGATAGCTAGGATATTCCTCTTAGGTGATTAGTAATGGTCTGTATGGTTTGGAACATCTGCTTTTAATGAATTTGCAGATGATGAAATTAGCAGCCAAGGAAAAGCTGAGAACATCATGGCCAGTTTGGAAAGAAGCATGCATCCAGAACTGATGAAGGTACGTCTTCCTTATAGCAACTTGCCTTTAACTGAGACAGTGCAGAATGAGCTGTTCCAGTTTCAATGCTGGGTTCTGTTTGGCAGTGTCATTTCTAAGTTAAAAATAAGACAGCAAATTAGTGAAATCGGTAGAGGTTAATGAAAGAAAAGTTACACTCCTAAGATGAAACTGGGGAGGTGCCAGATAACAGTTTGGAAAATCTTACATATTTTTTCTGAGTTTACTTACTTTATCTGCTACTGCTTAATCAATTTAATTACTCTGTCATTCACAAAATAAATATTCCTCATCCAGGGGTTTACTGATGTAGATTGAACATGATATTCGATCGAGTGCGTTATATAGGTTAATTTCATATGGAAATCATATAGTCTCTATGTAAATGCATACGTTTACAAATCATTTCATCAAATAAAGATTGTGGTGAAAAGATATCATTTGTGGTGATTACTCTGTTCTTTGGAGTCTTAAGTAAGCCAGTTTTAAGTGTAGAGGTGATTATCATACCTCTCTTAGGAGGTTACATATTTTGCTCTGTGGACTTTGTACTGTAATAGATTAGAAGACTGATCCATTTATTCATTTGTCAAACCTATTTATAGTTTCACTTTTTTCCTTTTCCTGGGCTACTAAGATGCATGAGTTTAGAAATTACTTTTCTGTTTTTTGAGCTTACCCTTCTCTTAAGCTTTAAAGCTTTTTTTCAAAATTTAGGAATGTACTTATGACTCCCTGAACTGGGCTTTCTATGATTTTGTAGATTTTAACATATCCCCTGTGAGTTCTTTTCATTCCAGACTATATAACCCATTATGTTTTTCCTAAGGCGATGGGATCAGAATTGTATATAATATTCCATGGCTGGCACTATGGATATATATGAACAAAAATGAACCAGAGAGATTTTGGAGGCCAAAGAAAAACAAACAAGAGGGTTCCTTTTTTGTACTATAGTGGGTTTAACAATATTCTTGATGTTGTGAGAGGCTTGTAGAAAGTATAAAAATCTGATCTAGCGCTTATCATGGGTCTAACAGACAGTGAGTGATTCTTTGGCAAGTATTTTATGTAAAGTACATGGAAGTGCAGAATAGTTGTAATTTGAAGCTGTGTCAGATTGCTAGTTTCACATAGTATTTAATACTGCTCTGAAGGGAATAAGGTAATGGGGGGGTGTATGTGTGTATATATGTTTGTGTTTCTCTTTTTTCTTTTAGTATGGAAGAGAAACTGAGCAGCTAAACAAACTCAGTAGAGGTGACGGAAGACAGAATCTATTTTCTTTTGATTCGGAAGTTCAGGTATTAATGAGCTACATATATTTAATATTAAAATTGTTGCCTTTTCAGATAACAACATCTATGAAATGGTGAAAGCACTGATTCTTGTATCACTAGGGAAACTTTGATTGCTTTGTATTTGTCTGGTTCTTTTTGAAAGGTAGCTTAACGACCGACTTCATTCGAAGACTATCACATCTACAAACAGCTTAGGACTGAATGTTTTTTTTTTTTCCCGTCAGTTCTTATATTCTTTTCATTTCACCTCGCTCCTCAAAATGGATAAATTAAAGAATCCCTAACAATGTTTCAGTGCTCTTTTAACACATTCATTACAATTGTGATCTCTTAGCAGTGAGTGTCTGCATCATAAAGAACACCAAGTCATATGAGACATGATTTATTTTCCACTTTAGATCTAGAACTGGGATAGTTTTCAGGTCTGGCCTAATCCCACTTTAAATGGAAAGGGATGTAGGCAAGTGTAGGTTTATGTGCAGATGTGTATTTTAAACATCTTTCTTGGGAGTTAGGGGCTTTTTGTACTAAGGTATGTGAAGTTAATGTTTAATTCCATGATTCTTTCTAATTTGCTGATTTAAAGGGAAAAATGCTACTGTGTATAAGTTTTAACAAATGTTTTTCCCATTGGAAAATATTTTGTGAGAAAGTATAACTATTTGGGGGATAACTTGTTTTTTTTGTTTTCTTTTCAATTTTGCTACATGAGATTTCTAATGAAATTCTTCGGGATTCTTTTTCAAATAGAGAATGTTTTATGTAGGCAACAATTTTTTTCTCAGTGGCAATGAAAATATAAAACAATTTGGGGAAGACTGATTTTGTTGTTTTATTTTGCTTTGTATGTATGGTTTTCTAATTAAAATTCTTTTTTAGTTTCAAAATGGAAAAGTATATAGTATATAAATAACGCAGACATTTGTCTTTAATAAAAATGTCATATGAAAAAATAAAATTGGGAAAAATAAAATATTTCGTCTTCTCCTTGCTTCCCCATAGCAATATTACTTGTAAATTATGTGATTTAAACAATAATAATGGAACAGGCCTCGGGATTGTTAGTTCTACGATACTCATTCAGAAATTTACTTGTTCCAGGCCTGTCTGAGCCTTTGATTTTCCCCTGCCCCCCACAATGATTGGCCTCTAATTGGCCATGTCAGCCTCTTTCATTGTGTACAAAGAAGCCAATTGACTGTGGTTGAAACCAAATCCAGTATCTTTAAAAAAATTGTGGTGTAGTGTTTTTGTGGTCATGGAACTGAGCGGCTTTTTATGTTTTAAGCTGTTTATCAGTGAGCAAAATTCACAGTTGTGATGAAACTAACAATAAAAAAATTAATCTTGATTATGGAAGGCAATCTCACCTCAGAGAAGTCCATGTTGTATATGCCAAGTCCCTTTTCTAGGTGAAATGCCGTCCTTTTGGTCACAATTCAGTGTCTAGAGAGACAGATGTTTTCTACCCGAAAGCACAGAGGATAAAGAAATGCTGGCTGCAGAAGGTTTTGCCTCCTGCTTTGAACTACGGGGGCAGGCTCTGGGTACTGATGTGTGCGCCCAGAGCCGCAGGAGGGAAAGGCTTAGAAACTGGCGTGGTTTAGTCCAGTGACGACTCCACATTCCAGGTCTGAGTAAGACAGGAGAGCAGATAAGTGGGCGGAAATTAGAATCGATCTCCACGACAATGACTTGCCACCTGGCTCCACAGAAAGTGTTCAGAGGGAGCTGTCTAGTCCCACATGTTGGTATTCCTTTTATAGAAAATAGACTCAGAGGGAGAAAAAAAAATCATGTTTTCATATACGACTATCATACTCTAGGCTAGCTTCAGGAGGGTTTTGTCAATGGTACAGGCTAGGCCAGAGGAGCTGTAATTATCTAAGGCTCTTCAGGCACAATACCTGTTTTGGCTTGAATTACTTAGGCAGTGGATAAAAATTCTTGTTTCTTGGCTTGAGTTTTCCACAATGGCAGTATATTCTGCTCGGATTCACCCAGTCATTTCCTGTCTGTCATGTCTCTGGCCTTGGTGAAAGTTGAATTAGTGGTCTTCCAGTCTGCGCTATAATCACTTGTAAGTCTGTTCAGACATTTAGCATGAGCAGATGAACTTAGAGTGCCTGAGCTATGCGAGCTGAGGAGGATTCTATGAATTTCTTTGAGGAGGCACAGATTTCCTCCTCTGCTGAGGAATTCCTTGACTCCCAACATCTTTTTTTAAAAACTTGTTTTAATTTTGAAAAACCGATAATTTTTTAAAATATCTCTGTGGTAGCCAGGTTACATCCCCCAGCTCTGTTAGAAGCTGAGCTCAGTGTTTATCAGTTTCCTCTGTTTATCAGTTTCCTCTTTTATCAGTTCCCTCTGTTCATCATTTAAATGTAGGTGGTCCCCAGGGTCCCAGCCTTGTCCTCTTCCTTGCCCTGGATGCCATTGACTTCCAAATCCAGATCTCCAAACCAGACCTCTCCTGTTTTTCCAACTACTCGGTAATATCACTTCAAACTCAACACATCCCAAACTGAAATCTCTACTCCCCCTCCCCCATCTGCTGTTCATTTTTATTTCACAACTAAGTTCATAACATCACTATTTCCCAACTCTTCCAAGTTAGAGACCACTGTGTTATTCTTAATGCCTTTCATACCCATTCCTGTCAGTTTGCCTCCTGCACACTCCACAAAGGACACAAAATGCCTACTCTTCTGGAACATATATTTAGTGGGCAAAACTAACGAAAACTTACGTAAATAGTAAGAAGTAATGTTAACAACTGAATCAACGAAAGGAGTTTAGACTGTCAGAGCGAGTGCTGTTTTATACAGGGAGTTGAGGACGGTCTCTCTGTGCAAATGCCTATGGATAGGAGACGAATGAAGTGAGGGGGCAAAGCCATTGCAGCTCTCTGGGGAATAGTTTGGCTGTCAGAAAAGCAAGTGCAAAGGCCCTGCAGTGGAAGTATATTTGGCGTGCTGGACAAATAACCAAGGAGACCCGTGTGGCTAGAACAGAGAGGAGAGAAGGGGAGGCAAGAGCGGTAGGAGATGAGGTCGGATGAGTGGGAGAGGTAAGGCGTCATGTTCTATTGGACTTCATAGACTTTGGTATGGGTTATGGCTTTTCACTTCCTTTAAATCAGAACCTCATTTTCCTCCAGGATTTGTGAAATGAAAAATTAAAAGGGTTCAAGTGAACACTAGGCAGAGCACTGTTAGATTGTGCAATTTTAGCTTATAGATCTATATTCATGTGAATCTTGGCTCTTATGTTTTGGAAATGATTCATCGTATTTGGTATTTTGTAGAGGCTGGACTTTTCAGGAATTGAACCCGACATAAAGCCATTTGAGGAAAAGTGCAATAAGCGTTTCCTGGTAAATTGCCATGATTTAACTTTCAATATCTTGGGTCAAGTTGGAGACAATGCAAAAGGACCCCCCACCAATGTACGTATGACTTTTCTTTCTACCTCTTTGGAATCAGAAAGGAAAACACCTTTTTTTTTTTAAATCGCCAAGAACTAATGTATTGAATGAAAATTCTGTTGCTGCATGTTGTGATAAATTTGACATGGAAGAATTTCACCCATGTCTTTTGTATGCCAAAATCTCGAGAGGATATATGAAGTCATGCCTATTCAAAAGAGCAGATAAGTTGTTGACATTTAGGAGAGACTGTCTCCAGAATCTGGAACATCCTCAAATTTGTGAATTCTGTGAGAGGATATGAAGATTTCTTCTATGAAATTGGCTCGTAGCAATGACTAAGAACCCTCAGACCCCCAAAGGTGCTGAGCCGTCAACTAACCTTCCTCACTATTCTAAGAGTGAATTTATTGTGTCGCACAGAAAATTCTAATTATTAGCTGTCACAGATCATTCGAATTGCTCAGAAATACCTGAACCTGTAAATGTAAAATTGCTAACGGTGACCTTTTATGTTCATTTTTATTATCTGGTTCTGGTTTTGTCTATGAAAACACACCCACAGGGTTGATTTGTTCTCATCAAATTAGCTAAACTGCACTAGCAGGCGAAGATCTGTATATAAAGGGTTAATCTTTATGCCATCTGGCATGTAATTTCTCTTTGTGACCAGCTTTCAAATGCCATCTGTAGAGAGAAATCATGTCTTCCAAAACTGCTGATGGGGCAAAGCTTTTGTCAAGTAATTTGATGTTGACTGATAATAGCTCTTCTGAAATGTATAATCCAGGAAGCTGTATGTAACAAAAGGGAAGATTTATTTATATTCTATATTATTGGTATTATTTTTAGGTAATTTCAGTAAACCTACAGAGAATTAAATTTTTTTCTTAGAACCACTGATGTGACCTTTCAGTGTGACTTCAGCTTTCTCTTCATCATGAAAAAAATTGTAACTTGTAAACTTATTTACATCCGACCAAAGTTAAATTGGATAGCCTGCTATTTTGGAATGCTTTCTTTCATGCAAATATGTCCTAGTGTAATTTCAGCTAATGTTGAACTGAGAAAGGAACTATAAATTACAAAAATGTGAGGAATAAAACATTATTTTCTAATTTGTGCCCCCCACCCCGAAAAAAAGTTTTTGTTTAAAAATGTGGTTGTTTTCATTCCAGGTGGAACCTTTTTTTATCAATCTTGCCTTATTTGATGTAAAGAACAACTGTAAGATTTCAGCTGACTTCCACGTAGACCTGAATCCCCCATCTGTCCGCGAGATGCTGTGGGGCACTTCAGCCCAGTTGGCCAATGATGGACACCCTAAAAGCTCTTCACCCGAGTCTTTTATTCATGGAATTGCTGAATCGCAGTTACGCTACATAAAGCAGGTAAAGCATGATCTTTCAGCCTGAGTAGTGCATTCCAAAGAAGAAACCCTTGGATTATTCCATTGTTTCAGGCTGTTATTTTCCTGGCATTCCTTCCTTGTAAAGTCTGTGTAGAGGTGTTTTTCTGGTGCCTGAAGTTGAAGGGAAAAAATGGAAACAGTGAAACATGCTAAAAGTTGGCTAGTAAAATCAGTGATGTAACATTGTCAGTGAGACTGTGATGGGTGGCTTCGAGGGCAGAAGTTGGTGAGCTGTAGTTCAGGCACACGTGTGTGCGCATATACACGTATGTGCATATTTTTTGCCTGAATGACTTGTTATTTTTGAAAAGGAATCAGGCCTACTGTAATCCTCCCATCTCTCATTCATTCCCATCCCCATTCTGACTAGGTATTTTAATGAAGCACAAAGGCTCTTTATCTGGAGGTTTTGATGGCAAGGCAACGGGAAGGGGCTGCCTGTGTCCGGCTGTGAAGCCACCCTCATCTGGTCCATCTGCTGCAAAGAGTCCCCTTAGAAAGAGTCTAACAGTTCTCTGGCATTTTGACCTCTAAGCAGACTGGAGGCCATAGAGGTTAGACTGAGCAGAATTGATGGTCTGTTCTTCTGGATTTTCGCAGCTGAAAGGAAACTAGAGTGTGGCATACAGTTAAAGGGGGACAAGGCATAGGAACAAAGCAACTCACATTGTAAAGAGATTTATTTTTCCCAGATTAAAAATACCATTCCTTTTTTTCTGATGATGAAACTAAGTAGCATATTATGTTGCAAATTCAAACAACAGTGAGTATAAGGAAGAAAGGAGAAAACACTACCCCTGTAATGGAAGCTGTTAACATTTTGGTGCACATCCTTGCAGGCATGTTGGATACACGTTATCTATATTCTTATCTTAGACAAACTGTGTTCTTTTCATGCTTTATATATACAGTATTCACCAAATGTCATGTTGGTCAGTATTTACACATCACTCACATTCTTATGAAAGGCTAGTCTGACATTCCCTGAATTTAGCTAATTAGGATAGTGATGCTTGGGTATCAAATAATGCTGCATTGAACACTCTTGTGCATACATGTTAAGTCATTTGTTCAATTGTCTCCTCAGAATCAATTCCAAGCACTGGAATTTTCAGGGTCAAAGATTACGTTCACTGATAGAGATTGCCAAATGACAGTGGAAGATTTCAAGTGCTGTCACACTGTCGTCTTTGGGCTGTGACACTGGTGGCTTTTGCCCAAGTTGCCCCTTGTTCCCTTACGGCCTCTGAGTTACTCACACTCTAGTTATCACATAACGTGAACATTCCAGTACAGGGGCCTGTGCTAAAGAGAGGTTGAGCAAGTAGAATATTACAAGTATTTGAGAACCTGCTACTGAATTGTACATGTAAAACTTCTCACACGGTATCAGAAAAGTCCATTCGACCTGATGATATATTTACTGTATCACTTCAGTGAACTCAGCTGTCTGTCCAGTGCCAGAAGTTTCCATTGTGGTTTCAGGTGTCATCCCACTTGTACTCTAGGTCAGGAAGAAAATGGAATGCGTCCTGTGTGCCAGCATCTGGGTCTCTACTTGTAGAGTCATCAGCCTTAGACATAGCGTGGTCATTACCATATGCTGATGAGGAAACTGCAGTTGTGTAGCTGCCCGCCCATACAGCGCCAGTGGTGGGGAAAGTGGGATTTGAACCTGGGTCTGTATGAAAGGACTCACTCCAACAGTATTAGACAGAGCATAATGAAATGCTGGAAAGTGAGGCTCAGTGGGAATAGGGGAGTTTGGAATGTGAGGTGGGGTCAGGAGGTAAGATGAGCCTGCACAGACGAGATGGGACTTGGGGAAGGCCTCAGAGGAACAGCTGAGCCTTGGAAAGGGGAGGCCGATAGCATTGGCCGTGAATGGCTCTACCATTTTGCGCTCTTTGTCAGATCAACTAAAGCCACCAGGGGATATGGTCGTTCACATCAAATAGTTGAGCATTTTATTTTGAAGTCGTCTTTTAAGTTTCTTCTCACTCAGTACTAGGAAGCAGGACCATGTAGGAAAGGGGGAAAGTTAGCAGGTATGAACACTAATCTCAGGGTATCAATTTTGCAGCATTAGCAAATAAGACCTTATTCTTGCGATTGTATTTGTCTAAGTACTTTAATCTGTATTTTAAGTCATTTCGTTCTTACAGCATTCCGGTAAAGTAGGTTAGGGACTTTTACTGTCTCCGTTTCACAGATGAAGAAACTGAGGCACAAGACAGTCATGTGGCTTGCCCACAGTCACAGAGTTAGTAAGAGGAGGAGCAGAACCTAGGTCTAGCAGGCTCCAAGCCAAGGATTTTACCTCTTCACTCTGTTGGTTCCACATCAGCCTAGTGTGAGGGAAACAGCCTAGCTCCCTGGACTTCTCAGGAAGGGCTGCAGCCCTGGCCCCTCCAGCACGTGTAGCCACGTGGCAGCATTATCTGCAGGCAGTGGCAGCTCCCAGAGATTGGTGGATGCTGGGTGTTTGGGAGCCATTCTAGGTCTTCCCCAACTTCTCCTTGGAGTCTTTGTCTCCAGTAACTCCCTGAGGAGCAATGGAGTGGCCACAGGGAAAGGAAAAAGTTAGGTTCAAAAAGGAGTGATTTTGCCTCCTTGGTACCAGACAACCACTGTGACCAGTCACAGTTGCCTGGCAGTTCCTTCCCACATGCTCTGACAGAGAACAGCCCCTCCACACCCCCATCCTTCAAGGTCACACCCTGGGCTAACTTTGGTTTGGAATTGTGGGAGAGCTGCCAACTCTTAGGGGGATGTCTGCTTCCGTGAGCTCTGTGGGCTCCCTTTTGAGGGCAGCAGATATTGACCTGGTGAGGGGGTGCAGAGCCCCTCCTGCTACTAGGTGCCCTGCCAAGCCCTGGGGTCGCAGGAGCTGACTCATTCTCTGGAGCGGTAGAGGGGAGGGGACAGTGAAATGGCTGAGTCTCCTGGGGTGGGGGTAGGCCCAACCATGCCTTCTTGGTGGGAAAGGAAGACTGGGCCAGAGGCCTTGTCTTAAAGGGCTAGATCCCTGGCTTCTCTCTGGTTACCCTTCTGTGTTCTAACAGAAGAAAAGGCCAAACAGCCCTCCGAGAGCCACCCCTTACTCTGAATCCCCCAGTTAAAAAATGAGCATCTATCTTCATCTGCAAACCGCAGGTAATGGGGGAGTTGCACCCTAGCACTGTCAGCATGTTCCCCGGCAGTACCAGAAACCAAGCGCCTGACCTTGAGACACTTTGGGCCACACTAGTAATAACCAGGTGTACCTAATGTGCATTACTTCATTTAATCCATACGAGGAATTTTACAGACTAGCTATTACTTTCATCATCCCCAGTTCGTAGGTGAGAGTTAGAGAGAATGTGACTTGCCTAAACTCATAAATGGTGGAGCAAAACTTGAAGCCAGGCGCTTTGATTGCCTTCATTCCACGCCTGCTGCTTGGGAATTCAAAGCTGAGTCAGCTGTTACTCAGGATCCTTACAGGCTGTTTGACTTTGGGGGAATCAATTACACTCAGTTCGCTCTGCTGTCCTGTCTACCTCAGAGGTTCTCTAACAAACAAGACTGAAATGCTTTGAAAACTGGAAAGCACTATATTAACACAGTTGTTAATATACAAAGTCGGAAAAAAAACCCTGGGTGGAGTCCCAGTGATGGATTTTTCCACTTAAATTCATTTGTGTGGTGCGCCTTTGAATAACAACAGACACAGCAGCTGACAGACTATTTGGAAGCTATGTGGTTGTTCCACATGCATTCAGAGAAAACTTACATAATTTGGGTTGTGTCTGCATATTAGTGCCCTTCAATAAAGTGTACAGGAACAAAACGAGTTTCAGATCCTCTGTCCCCTCCCTTTGTGCTGAAAGCACCAGAGCTCTGTAACAGCAACAAAGGAATGAACAAAGGAATGTTTTCAATACAGTCATTCATATTTTTTAATACAGTTTTTATTCCGGTAACATTGGTTTATAACATTTATGTAAGTTCCAGGTCTATAGCGTTGGAAACACTGCATTCATGATTTGTCACCAAGTCATTTTGATCCGCTGCCATAGAATTGACCTCCTTTAGCCTCTCCACCCATTTCCCAACCCTCTTCCCTTCCAGTAACCACCGCTTTGTTCTTTGTACTGAAGAGCTTGATTTTGTTTTCTTCATTTGTTTCATTTCTTTATATTCCATATGAGTAAAATCATAGTATTTGTCTTTCTCTGACTTATGTCACTTAGTATAACACCCCCAAGGTCTAGGCATGTCACAAATGGCAAGATTTTATTTTTTATAGCAGAGTATATTCTGCTGTGTGTGTGCATGCATATGTCTATTGCATCCCTTCTTTATAGATGATTTACTTTTTGTTTCATAGAACAGTATTTTTGTTCTCTTAACTACCATTAGTGTTACTTAAATGTGAATGAATTGCTCATGAAGTACATGCAATATTTGAAAATGCATATATAGTTCCATCTGAAAAAGGCACACTTCTAGCACTGAAAATGAAGCCCAAAAACCCACAATGTATTCATGAGGTCTAAGAATGCACCCTGCAAACACAAGAGGCTAAGCAGCAGTGATGATACCTGCGCTTGGAGGACTAGTACATGTGAAGTTGTAACAAACTATATAAAATCCATTTTGAAGGGAGTATCAGGAGCTTTGAAACCTATATGAAAGGAAATGCTATTTATTTCCAGGGTCTAGGGTGTGATCCGATGTTGAATGTCAATATTGGAAAGCAGCATTCTGTACTGAACACATTACTAATAGCTGTATGCACCAGGTTATAGAAAAAGTCTAACGGAAGTCATTTTTTTTCCAGGGAATCTTCTCAGTGACAAATCCACATCCTGAAATTTTTTTAGTTGCAAGAGTTGAGAAGGTACTCCAGGGAAACATCACACACTGTGTGGAACCCTATATCAAAAATTCAGATCCTGCAAAGGTATTTGTCAAGATCATTTGTGAACATTTCAGTTTAATGTCTGATTTGTCTCTTACTGATCATTTGAAATGGTCATGTCAGTGGCGCCCTCCCCCCCCCCAAGAAAAGAAAAACCTTAATTCTCTGTGTGCAATATATTCTGAAAATAGCATGTACTGTGTGAGATACATGCTAAAGCTTGAATGGGACTTTCTGCTTTGTCATTGTCATTATGTTCTCTTTGCAGGAGGATCTGATTTCTGCTTGTTTATCCAAATAAGAGCTAAAGACTTTTAGGTGATATCTGTCTGTTACACCATATTCTTGGCAATAGCCACTCTTTACTGCCAGTTGTACGTGTAGCCTGGAACGTTAGAAATGGGAGGGTAGAGATGATGTAGACCTGTATTAGTTCCTCAATGCCACTCCAGACTCATATTCCTGGCTGTGATGAAATGAGAAGTGAAAGCCAAGAGAGTGAGTGATTCATGAAGCGGGGTGCATAAACCTTGCAAGGATGCCTTTTGTTTTGAGATTTTTGCCCTTCATACCTTTTACATGTGGTACCTCTCTCTTTCTGAATTATTACATATTAAATGGTAGGGGTTGTGTTTTCTTGTTGAATGTCTTTAAATGGCGACATTAAAAGTTAGCAACCTAAAGAGGAAAATATCGGATGGTTTCACTTATATGAGGAATATAGGGGAACCAAATAAGGGATCATGAGGAAAAAAAATAACAAAACAATAATAATACTACAACAAAACTAGCAGGCAACCATAAATAAGAGACATTCCGTGAAGGAGAGGGAGGAAAAAGGATTAAAACGGGGGAGAGAAGAGCACAAGGGACTATGGTGACAGTTCATGGATGAATTGGTGGTGGGAATTTTATGAGGAATACACAATAATGTAGAAGGTATAAATTCTACTCACACACATATGTATAAAGTCAGCAAGCTATATAATCCACATTTTTGGATCCTGAAATCCAAACCTTTCCAAATTATTCATCTAATCTTGTTGCATTGTTTAAATGGGTAAACAGGCACAGAGAGGCAAAGGTTTGTCACACAGATCACAATAATACTCCAACCACTGAGGATTTAGGAAGAGTTGATGTGCCATTTAATTATGTATCCAAATAGTGTTTATTAAATGGAAGACGGTATGGAGACAAATGTGACATTTGTGAATCAAAAAAGTCTCTGCAATGCGGATAAAAGCCTGTAGCGCTCTCTGTCCCTAGGGATATTCATCCAGCCAGCATTTCACTGCCTGTTGGGACACCATACACAGTTATCTCTTTCGTCTTCTCCAGAGCCCATGCCAACAGCAACTCTTGCCTGCACTAAACTAACTGCGTTGACTCTTGGTCATTTGGCCCTTATCTTGTGGGTAAAAAGGTCAACTCTACCCAGAACAAACTTTTCCCAAGTATGATGAGTGACTGCCTACTCATGTGGGAAAGGAGCGACACATTAAAATCTCTTCAAGTTTTCCCGGTAGAGATCTTGGGTACAGAACATGCCCTAGACCTATTTTTTCGGGCTTTGATATCTTGAGGAAGGCTCTGTTAATGAACAAACACAAACCTCTAAGATATGCTTTGGTCTGGGAAAGTGGATTGCTGTTATGTGTTGTGTGTTTTATTTGTAGCTGTTTCTCTATTTTCCTGTAGATTTTGGTATTGAGCTGGGGGAGTTAATTTTCTGGGTGAGTCCCTGGTTATTTGAACAAATATGAGCCTGTCTTCTCTTTCTGACCTTAGACAGCCCAGAAGGTGCACAGGACAGCTAAGCAAGTTTGTAGCCGCCTTGGACAATACAGAATGCCTTTTGCTTGGGCTGCCAGGTTCGTACAAATATAATCCCACCCTTCCATTCACACTCACCTAGAGTTGAGAGCTACCAGCCTTTTCAGCAGCGTTCAGCAACCTGTTTCTGACAGACCAGTTGTATATCTTGGGACAGTTGAGATGTGTGTTATTCCAGTAGACTGGGTGGCTTAAACAGCATGTATTTCCTGTCACACTTACGGAGACTGGAAGTCTGAGGTCAGGTGCCAGCATGGTCAGGTTCTGGTGAGGACTTTTCTTGGTTGCAGACAGCCAACTTCTTGTGGCCTCAGAAGGGGGAAAGAGGGAGGCCTCACTGGCCTCTTAGAAGGCCACTAATCCCACTCATGAAGGCTCCACCCTCATGACATAATTACTTCCAAACAGTCCCACCTCCATATACTATCAACTTGGGGTTAAACTTCAACTTGTGAACTTTGGAGAGGGGTACATAAACATTCAATTCCTAACAGGATATAAGAATTCTTTCTCTTAGAATTTACTGTGTATCAAAGACCCTTTCATTTCTATATATGTCTTGCTTCAGGGAAATTTTCTTTGGCTTGGGATACTGATCTGACTGACACCATTTAATTTATTGCATTTTAAGGCTGAACTTACTTGCTAAAGTGATGGAATTTCTTTTAAGAGAAAACCAGAAATCATAGGGAATTATGTACAATCTACCCACTATTTCAGAGTTGGCTAAGTTTATGCTTTGAAAAGCTATCATAGAATAATTCTGGGAAATATGCTAAAAATTAGAAGAAAGAGAATGCAGTTGTTAAGGGCAAGTGTGTAATTAATTAAAAGCTTTTCTAGTTTCATGATGACAAATTCAACAAAGACTTCAGGGGCAAAGTGTTTGCCAGCATGTTATCTGTACCACACATCTTAAGGTAGGTCTGGTTATTTTTTTCAAAACTTTGCAAATCTGCATGGAGTGATAACTTATCTTCTTGCTTATCTCCCCGCCCCCCCCCCCAAGTACAGGTTCATTGGCTAGTTTGTGGTACAGCCTGTACAGCTCACTGCAGCTTCTGGAGAAAGAACACCATATTCTGAATAATTTAATCTTGCATTCAGTGGGTGCTGGGGAGTGGTGTAAAACTGGGAGATTCTAAATTAATGAACTCTCCTGTCATTATTGATAAGCACTTTGTTTTGGGGAAGGTGTCAAGATGTATGTTGATAAATAAAAAGGCACGTTGTTCTTGTTCATGGACTGGTAAACATTAATAGCCAAGGAGAGGTGAATGGCAAAGAATAGTGGAGGTTGGTATATTTAGGCACTATGGATGGGAAAATACGGCTTGTAAATAGAAGCATCCTTAGTAATGCTCCAACCTGGAAAGTGAATTTCTGCTGCTGTTATTATTGAGTTACTAAGTGCTTACTCTGTACAAGGTGGTAATCCAAGTGCTTTGTGTATGTATTTTTTAAAGATTCACTTTTATTTATTTATGCATACAAGAACTGGGGTGTAGGCCAGAGGTGTGGGAGGTGAGAGGATTCATCAGAGACAGAGTGGGGAGCAGAACAGGTAGATCCTGAAATACACTGCTGAGGGGAGCAGTGGGCAAAACAGGAGAGGTCTGCTGTGCCATGTGGAAAGCTCCCTGGCCAGGGATCCAATTCATGCCACAGTGGCTGCCCATAGCTTCGTAGAGCTGAGACTTTAACCCCTGCATCACCAGGGAGGCCCCTGTGTGTACTTTCTTAAGAGATGTGTACAGAAGAGGAAATTGAGGCACAGAAGTAAAAAACCAAGGAAGTCCATGCCCCCAAGTTCACATATCATGTAGCAGTGGAGGGATCAGAACTCATGCCCCTGACTTTGGCACTCTAGCGCATGGTGGGGGGCTACCTCCCTCTTCAGACTGTTGCAGTAACTGCTTGATGCTGTTTTGCCAGTGGAAAAGTTAATTTTAAAATCTTCTAAGTTAGAAACTTTGATCCCCTGTTGTGATAAGGAATTTTGTTGTTTCCTTCCTGAATTGTGTTGGTGGTCAGCAGTAGCAGTAACTCACTCTAAAGGCTTGACTGTGGTATTGAAAAGATAAACCCCTGTTTACTGAAAATAAAGGAGGTATGCTTAGAAGTAGGAACCATGGTTAATGCCTATAACCACATCTTCAAACGCTCTGCCAGGGGAAATTATGTTTCTGGTTGTAGCTACTTCCAGTGTTGTTGGGTATTTGTACGTTACTTCCCATTTTAACAGTGAAATTCCTTAAAAATGGGAGAAAGGGAGAAGGAAATAATTAAAATTCATATTGGAATCTCTATATAAGAAGCTCTCTTCAGGTCTCTCTGGTGACGCAAGGAGTTAAGTCTCAGCCTATGAAGCTACCCGCAGCCACTGCAGCACGAGTTCTATCCCCAGCCAGGGAGATTCCCACATGGTGCAGCAGACCTCTCCTGCCTCGCCCACTGCTCCCCTCAGCAGTGTATCTCAGTAGATCCGCCTGCTCTCCTCCCCACTCTCTCTCTGGTGAATCCTTTCACACACACCCCCACACCTCTGGCCTGCACCCCAGCTCTTGTATGCATAAATAAATAAATCTTTAAAAAAAAGAAGCTTTCTGCAAATTCATCTTAAAGATCTGGTTTAATTTTTATCCACTTTATTGAGAGTTGCTTTACCTGTGATTAAAATGTTTCTCATATATGAGGCGTTTGCACAAATGTATAGTCATGTGACTATGACGCCAATCAAGATGTAGGACCAGCCTATCACTCCAGAAGGTTTCTTCACGCTGTAATCAGCCATCTCGCCCCTATTCAGGCAACCCAGCTCTGATTATTACCACTATCAAGGACTTCTTTCTGTTCTAGACCCTCACAGACAAAGAATCATGCAGCGTGTGCTCTTATATTTGGATTCTTATACTCTGTTTTTGAGATTCATCCATATTTTCTGGAATAGCTGTTCCTTGTGAGTGGGTCTCCATCGTAAGAATATGTCACGATGTGTTTATCCATTCACTTGTTGATGACTGTCTGGGTTCTTTCCATTTGAGGCCTCTAACTAATAATCTTAATGTGCCGTATGGAAATAAACGTAGGAATGAAGTTGCAGGTCAGGGAGTAGGTGTGTGCTTAACTTCATGAGAAACTGTCCACCTGTTTTCCAAAGTAGTTTCACCATTTTATACGCCCACCAGCACTAGCTTTATCTTAATTTATCAATAATTTATTTATTTATTTTTTATATTTATACATACAAGCTGGGGTACAGGCCAGAGGTGTGGGGCGGTGAGAGGGTTCACCAGAGACAGAGCGGGGAGCAAAACAGGCAGATCAGAAATACACTGCTGAGGGGAGCAGCGGGCGAGGCAGGAGAGGTCTGCCGTGCTATGTGGGAATCTCCCTGGCCGGGCGTCGAACTCGTGTCTCCGCTGCCGACAGCTCCACAGCGCAGCGCTTAACCACTGCGCCACCGGGGAGGCCCTTAATTTATCAATAATTTAGATTAAAGAATTCTGTTGCTGTTTTAGACCCATTTTCAAAGATACCCAAGGCTCTCTGGATCTGGATGGGAGATTTTCTCCTTTGTATAAGCAAGATAGCAGCAAGCTTTCAAATGAAGACATTCTCAAGTTGCTCTCAGAATATAAGAAGTAAGTGTGTGAAGTAATTGCAGTAAATCCATATAACAGATGAATTTTCATTCTTAAAATTATGAATACAGATCATAGGTGGGGAGAACTGCTTGAAATTTTAAGTTAGCTTTAATGGTGGAATCTTGAAATCACGGTGGTGCAAAGTATATTTGAAGAGGTGTGAACCTATACCCCCAAGTTATATGCAACATTGTAAACCATTGTTGCCGCAATGAAAATAATACCATAAAAATTTTAAGTTTGGATATAGAGTCATTGATGCATTTAGTAATTATACTTGTTAAGTATAAAATATTCTTGTTTTATCCCCTAGGCCAGAGAAGACCAAATTACAGATTATCCCCGGGCAGCTAAACATCACAGTAGAATGTGTTCCTGTGGATTTGTCAAGTAAGAATTCATATATTGCAAATAAACATGAAGGACTATGTTTGAATCTCAGCGTTTTATCTTTTCACTCTTTTTCTTTGGGTTTACATGGTGTATTCATTTCCTGAGGCTACTGTCAGAAAGTGTTACCAACAGGTAGCTTAACAGAAATTTATTCTCTCATAGTTCCGGAAGCTAAAAGTCAAGTTCAAGGTTGACTGCAGGGTTCTGCTCCCATTAAATGCTCTAAGCAGGAATCATTCCTTGCCTCGTAGCTTCTGGTGGCTCCCCACTATCCTGGGCCACCTTGTCTTTGTAGCTGCATCACTCCTCTCTGTCTGCCTCTCATTTCAGGGCCATCTTCCCTTTGTGTCCTCAAAAGCCTTTCTAAGAGCACCAGTCACCACTGAATTTCAGGCCCACCATATTCCATATGACCTCATCTTAATGAGTTACTCAGCAAAGACTCCATTTCCAAATAAGGACATATTCTGTGTTTCAGGGTACATAAATTTAGGGGGACACAGCATTCAACCTAATATTATAATGAATAACTATAGCTGAGTAAGGGAATTCGGTTGGTTTTAACAGATGCTATTTCATCCATAATATATGATGTGAATTTTTGCCCATGTTGCCTTTTTGCCTTGGATGTCTCACTAACTTAGCAATCAAAGGGAGAATTTCTTTTCTTGTTTAGAGACAAAAATTTTAGATCCCTGGAGAAAAATTAACAGAAGACACAAAGAAGCAATTTGCAGGGAATAGAATGAAGTGGCTAGGAAATAGTTGAAAAATATTCAGTCTTAGTAATAAAGCCTCTAATATAACTTAGAACAAGATGACTTTGCTCATCTGTGAAATATATAAAAATGCTTAAAATGGAACTGAGTAATGCTGGCTGTGTTTGGGAGGCACCATCACCTGTCATGATCCGGAAAGAAATTTGGCAATAGGTATTCAGAGATGTCCACAACAAAGACTTTCCAATTCTGTTGAGTAAGAGTTTACTGAATACCTACTAGGTACTTATAAATTATGGCGCTTACAGTCTAGAAAAAATGACAGACGACAAACAAGAAAACAAATGAATAATTTCAGGCCGTGATTAGCTGGACAGTTTGTATAGAGTGTGTGTGCCCACAAGACCCACCACGTGTTCCAGTCAGCAGGTGGGGGTTGGGACCATTAACTGCACACTGGCGGCAGTGTGTCTGGAACGCCCTGGAGGTGGGTGCGAGCTTGGTTTGTATGAAAGCAAGCAAGCTAGCGTGGCTCTAGTGTAGTGTGTGACGTAGTGAGTGGGAGCGATGGAGACCCAACATGAAGTAGGAAAAATAGGAGAGGATTGTAAACCATGGTCAGTCCTTAATAGATTGGACTGTATTCCACGTACAAGGGGAAGTCACTAAAGGTTTACAAGCAGGGGGGAGCAGTTTACATTTTAAGCCATGTAAAGATATAATGGATTATTTTTTCCTAAAGAAATCATTTGAAACAAGAATATCTTTAGTAAAAGGCAAAAGATTTGTACAATATGAAGAGAAACAAGAATATTAAAAATCAATTGAAATGTAGACAGTTTCTGCATGGAGATGTTCTTTGCAGTGTTTATGTTAGAAATTTGCAAACAACTGGAGTCTAACACTGTTAGTGTGGCTAAGGTGATTACGATAATACAGATACCATGGAACTTTATGCAGCCAAGAAAAGTGACATTTAAAAGAGGTCATGGAATAAGACATCAGATAAAATACTCCAAGAAACAGGATAAAATTCTGTATATACAGTAGAATTCCTGTATGATTATATAAAACATGCATGGAAAGACTGAAAGAAAATGTTAAAATAGTAAAAACAGTTATCTCTGGGTAGTGGGATGCTCACTTATTTCTGTGTACCTTTATACCTCTAGATATTCAATTCTAGGTAAACATCACTATAATAATCAGAGAAAATCAAATCCTGCAGAAAAAATACCTTGTCCTTGGTTCCGATTCTCCCTGGGTCTTCCCTCTCCATCAGTATGGCTTCACAATAAGAATAAGCAATCTGAGAGCCCCTTCAGTCTGTGAATAACCTTTACTACAGTGGGTACTTCAATAACATTAACATTTGCTGCTATACATCTCAGAGACTTTGTGTTTTTCACCTTTGGGAGTATTGAATTTATTATTGGTAACACATCATAAGATCTGTACTTTCAAAAAGCTTCCATTATTTTTTTGGGTGAAAATTTGCACCTGCACCAAGTTAACTTTTTAAAAGCGACTAGCCATGAGCTAATTGAAGGCATAAATTCCCTGTTATTTCCCTGATACCGATAAAGTGTTGCAGTGAAAGCTAAATCGCAGCCACAGGAGGAAAAAAAATGTAATGGATTTCTTTGCAGAGTTTAAATTTGTCAAAATTATGATGTGTTATATTTGGCAAATCACTGTACATTGAAAATGTGATAGCAATCTGTGTCTGGTTTGAAGGGTTCTACTAAAACGAGTATCAAACTACTCCTTTTAGGTTCTCAAAGTGCTTGTATGACTTTTTATCAATCAGTAAGAATTCTTTTTTTTTAAATCACTCTTTGAGAGCACAATCAATGTTTATTTTTGTAAATGCAGGAATGTGTTCATGATTTTAAATGATATTCTCTTGGCCTTGTTTATTTTTTTCTACTATAGATTGTATTACTTCGTCATACGTGCCCCTAAAGCCTTTTGAAAAGAACTGTCAAATTATTACTGTGGAAGTTGAAGAGTTTGTTCCTGAAATGACAAAATATTGTTATCCATTTACTATTTACAAAAACCATCTGTATGTATATCCCTTGCAATTAAAATATGATAGCCAGAAAACGTTTGCAAAGGTAAACAATGTAAACTATATGTTTTGTGGTAAAAAAGTGTTATTTATAATCTTCTGGCTTGGTGACTCATTTAGAATGATTAATCATTTCAGGCGAGGAACATTGCGGTCTGTGTGGAATTCCGGGATTCGGACGATAGTGAGGCCAGTGCTATAAAGGTTTGTTTACACTTGAAAGCCATATATTTTTAGTAGCCAGAGAGCTTATGATACTCCAATGTTTCATACATAAAGTTTAATTTGGTTAAACAGCAAAAAGTGTACTAAAGCAATATTTTTGTATTCTTACACCTTAACTAGAAGGATTAATGCAATATTTGTTACACAATGGGGTTGGAGTATAGCTATAAAAATGAGTCAGCCTTATATACATCAGATTTTTGCCTTCGATCCACTTTGAGTTTTCATTGCTCTGATGCCCAATCATAAGGTCATTTTCTTTTATGATATGACAGTTTATAATAGGTCATCGGGGGATTAGAAACTCCTGTCTGCTTGAAATTGGAACGGACTGCTTTGATGGGAGATAGGACTTCTACTCGGACTAGACAAATGGTGCCTCCCTCCCAACTCGGATTCGTGATCTGTGAAAAGCAGAACCCCATGTACCCAACAGCGCAATCCCTAAATACCTGTTGTTACGCAGTGCCTGTACATCGTCATTCTTTAGAGCTGGGGTTTGCTTTTGCTCTCTCACCCATTCGTCAGTGGCTGAAAGGGAAGTCAGAACATCTAATTATCAAAGAATGTTTCTCTCGCTCCCTGCAGCTTGAGCCTGAATCGGATGGATAGCTAGTCGTCCACTCCAGCCACCTCAGAGAACAGCCTAGAATGCCCTGACTAGGTAGTTGAATATTTAACAACCCCTACCTTTAAAAAGACTCTCACAGAGAAACCTAAGTTAACTTAAGGATTAGCTGGTTCAAATTAGATCTGTTTTCTCTGATTTTCCCTGTAGTGGAGATGAGAATAACGGTTCTTTTTCCTTCATGCAATACCCTTTTGTATACTTAGAGATTCTTAGGTCACCTCTCAGCAGTTCTTGCAAATTGCCATCTTAACAGTATTTAAGGAGAGCTGGCTAGGCACGAGCAAGGTGTCTCTATTTCATTCCTTAGCTAGCCTGGACGTTGGCTCTGAAGGAATAGAGTGAGGCAATTAGTACCTTGGCACTGACTCCATATTCATCCTTGAACTTACTAGGCCTATGGAAGTACAAAACTCACTCTAGAAATGAAATGGGATCTTTTCCATGGAACCGTAGAAAGCCTTACATTCATTTTATTACTGTAACAGGAAGTCAGTGACTTTTAAAATGTGACCCATAAAGGAAGAGAACAGTAAGCACATCTGTAATTTAATGGACATTCAAGTTTTAATTCCTTTCAGCTAGGAATTTGTCTGCTGTTTATTTTTTATTTTTATTTTTATTTTATTTTATTAATTTTTTATTTTTAAACCCCTCACCTTGCCCACAGAACAACCAGCATTTGGCGAATGTTGCCGACAGGCTGAAGGGTGCCTCTCATATTGAGAAATGCAAATAGCGTGAGAGGAGGAAGCCTGAGAGGCCTGGGTTGAGAGCATTTCTCCTCCAGATGATTAGTATTACTGTCAGCTTTGTTGGGATGGGTTTTCTTTGATGCCTGAAAATTCAAAAGCATGGGGCAGCCAAATTAGGTGACATCTGGGGCGGTGCCTGGAGGGATTGTAAATGATTCTCAATTTGCAGGCTAGTGGTGAGAACTGGGCGTGCCTGGCCATGACCTTGTGCTCACAGCCGCCTCTAACTGTGTGGGATTCTGTAGTGTCACGTTTAATGACCTGCATGGAGAGTGGTAACTCCGTTTGCTTCTTTTGCAGTGTATTTATGGAAAACCTGCTGCATCTGTTTTTACCACAAACGCTTATGCTGTTGTCTCGCATCACAACCAAAATCCAGAATTCTATGATGAGGTAAACGCACATTATTCCGACATTTGTAAAATGCATTGGGTTGCTCTGTTATTTCTTTCAAGTCATTTCCAACATTTTACCTGCACTTTCAATTCCCAAATATTTTTTTCTACGAAAAACAGAAAAAGCCTCCTCAAAACAAAGAGCCACTGCCTTCTTGGTGCCCTTTGATGACAGTGAAAGATTTGCCCAGCAATGAAGTGGCTCTGTTGTGGGATAACCACGAAAGAAACAAACACCAGGCTCGAACTAGGCTAGCCCTCTCTTGGACAACAACTGGCTCCGTGACCTTAAACGAGTCACTTCCCCCTTCTAAGTCCCCGTTTCCTTGGCTTTCAAATGAGAAATTCAGAAGAGATTTCTGAAAGCCTTTCGAGCTTTTTCTGCCACAGGTTCTGTGTAGAAGGCTGCAGCCTCTCTGGAAGTGAATTGCTTCAAGAGTCACGGCGGCACACCCAGGGCACCAGAACCACACTGGCTGCGTTAAATAGCCTCACTGTTACAGACCCAAAGAGGTCTCTGTACTCCCTTCTTCAGGGTCTACCTCTCTATCCCTGTCTCTGCCTCTCTCCTCCTTCCCACTTTTCTATCTCTACGTGTCTGTGCACTGCCCATTGTCTCTCTTAGTGTCTCTGTCGCAGCCTCCTGCTCTGTCTGTATCTGGCGTGTCCAGATCTGCGGACCGCTTTTCATTCCCACATGTCTCCGTGGCTCCTGGATGTGCATCCCCAGCCAGAAGTGCTGCTGCTCCTGCTTCCCTGGCCTGATGTCTCCATTCCTGGCTTTGTCTACTACCTTCCCCCCATGCTGTTGCCGCTTCCCCAGGCCCTACACCCCAGCATTTAGGCCTCATTCACTCCTTTCTCAGTCTGATGTTTCTGGTTTTGTGAGGAATGAGGGGGCTACTGGCGCCTCATGCTTTTGCCACCCGGGGAGGGAGTGTGCCCGTATTTATGTGCAGAGCATTAGATTCCCAGATGGTCTGGATGCGGGGAACAGGCATGTTCTGTGGTGAAATACACCTGCGACAGCAAGTAGCTGTGACGCCCAAACCAGTTCTTGTGTGAATGATAATCAGACCAGCTGTCCAGCACCAAGCTGTTTACTGTGTCCTTCTCTCTAACTGACACCAGTCACTATAGTAAACTGATCATGTAGGAGGTAATTCACATTCTCTTTAGGATGCCAGAATAAAAAGGCTTTTCAGTCATTCACTATATATTGACCAGAAGAGTGAGTGAATGTATGTGTTTGTGTGTTTGTATGAGTATGAGAGAGAGAGAGAGAGAATGCTTTTCTGTGCAGTTCAGTTTGTGTGTGTTAAACAAATCTGTCATTTATCGCTTACATACTTTTGGAGGGCATTCATGACAAGCATTCAGTTGGGCTGTTATTGGAAAATTCCTGGACGTGCCTCTATTAAAATGTTAACTTTTAGGATTCAACTCATGTGTCATAGGTGACCGTGCTCATTTCTTTATTCAAGACTAAAGTTGTTTTTTTTCCCCCTAAAGAAATTTATGTAAACTGTAATTTGTAGATACCATAATAGCATAGTAACTTTTTGCATTTTTTGGGGGGGTGAATGCTTAATTTTTTTTTTCATGCCAAGGAGGGCAGGGCTTAGAAAAGTTGCCTTGCATATTCAGTATACATTTTAGACGGGTTGCACTCACTGCCGCAGATCAAGGTTTACTGTGTCCCTGGCCTGTGAGGATGTGGTTTCTATTCCAGTGTTTCAGCAGATCCTGCTGCCACTTTTCGTCCATGAGAATTCCCTGGACTACCCAGCAAAAGTAATCAATCAAACCCTCACATCCCAGGAGAATACTATTATCACAGTGAGCAGAAAAACATTTGGAATATATTTAAATGGTAGCTATTATCTGGCCTCATGACCTGTCATTTAGAAAACTGTACCATTGAGAAGTGTGATGAGACTGCATTACATGTCTGATAGTCCAGATTGACAATTCACACAAAATTATGTGTGTAATGTTGCTGTCATTTCAGATTAAAATTGAGCTTCCCATTCACCTTCATCAAAAACATCATTTACTTTTCACTTTTTACCATGTAAGTTGCGAAATTAACACAAAGGGAACAACCAAAAAACAGGACACAGTTGAAACTCCAGGTATGTGTGCCCTTAATCTCTCTCTCTACAGCTGTCTGAACTGGAATTGTTTTAAGATACAACCTCATCAAAAAGTACATTCCTGAGTTAAAAAGTTCTTTGGTAAAAGATGAATTATATATTCATTTTATCATTGTTGCTACCAAAAGGCATGTCCAAATGCTGGCCAGTGTGCTTTGACTTCTGTAAGTGATTTAAAGTACTGTTGTCTTCTTCAGAGAAAAACACATACTGTGATGCATTATTTGTGGTATTTCTTTTATGTAGAATGGCCCAACAGCCAGAATGTTTCAGTTCTTCTCCTTGAGATAGAGGAAAGTGAGCTTAGAACTAGAGGCATTTTCGAGCCTGAGGGAGGATATTTGGGGGCTGCCCTAATTCCAGTGAGAAAAGAATAGATTTAGTGAACTTGGGTAAGCTTTAGTAGGCTTGGCTCCATTCAGCAGGATTTACGGTTAGTCAGTGGGAAGCATTTCCTTGCAAGAACACAGAAGACCCAACAAACACTGTAGTCCCCATCATGCCTATCACATTATCTTGCACATAATAAATATGCAGACATATTTACTGAATGAATTTACATTTGATCTAGGCTAGCTTGAATCCGAGTCCCACGTCCTGTCAATGTAGTGGGACTACAGTGGAGATTCAAACATAGATCTTAAGTGAGTACCGGATCTAGGAAAGGAAGTGACAGCTGTGTAGACAGTTAGAATACAAGACAGAATGCAGGCATTCCTGAGAACATGGCACTGTGATCTCCGAGAAGAGCAAGTTTTCACTTCAGCTGGTAGAGGTGAAAACCTCAGAGCGAGTGGCTGGGTGTTAGGCAAGGCTTCTGGGAGGAGATGGTTTTGGGAGAGGCCTTGAAGGGTGGGGCCAAGTTTGATAATGCATTGATGACCAGAAAGTAGAGGGTTCTGGGATAAAGAACAGCTTGTCCGTGTCGGCAGAGAGTATTGAGGGGTGTGGACAGGGCACAAAAGTAGTTCAGGAGGACCGAAGCACAAGGTCATGGATGTGTGCTTGCAAAGGAGGTGGCGGGTGGTGGAAAAGCTTGAATGCCAGGCTGGGGACTTGATACTATTCTGTCATCAGTGTGGGACTCTTGTCGAAGTGTTACAAACACCAGTGAGAGCTGTTTTGCAGGAAACCCAGTCGAGTAGCAATACGATGGGTGAGGTGAGTTGGAGCAGGCAGAAGGAAGGAAGGAGGAAACACCAGTTAGGGGGTGATTAAAGGGCCACACTATGGCAGCAATGGGTCAAAAAATTGGGCATGGCAGAATTTATTGGGTCTGGCACATGACTGGCTACTAGACTCATGATTCAACGTTAGCACTGAAGTTTTAACAGTGGAAAGATGGTATTGCCAAGTAGTGGAACTTGGGTGGGGACGGAAGGTTTTGAGTTTGAGGTGCTAGACGGACATCTGAGTGATGCGTGGGAGGCAGCGGGACTGAATATTTGGAAATTCACTTTGTGGAGAGTTTGGTCCTGGGCTGTATCCCCACCGACATTGCCTTTGGCTTATGGTCAGGACCTTGAGGGTTGAGAAGAAATCTGGCGAGGCCATGTGAACCTATGATGGTGTATCTCCTGAAAGACAAATGACTTGACATGGCCAAATCCTGGATGGAAGAGGCCAGGCCACTCCCTGGAGCACAAGAGGGTTATTCTGTGTGCTGCTCGTCTCTGTTAGCCATCCATCCTTAAATGGCTTCACACCTTTGAGCCATATGGCTTGAGCTTGACATTGGCCCTTCCAAGTGCGTTATATGTATGTGGGTTTTCACTGAGAAGCACCCTTGGCCATGTTCTGATTAATTCACAGGGCAGAACTGTTGCCTAAGCAGTTCCCTAGAGACAGAAAGTGGTTGTCAGGGTCTAGGGGAGAGAAACTAAGGAAATGGCTTTTAAGGAGTATGAAGTTTCTTTTGGGGGTGATGACCGAGTTTGATATTAATGGCGGTTGTTGCACAGCTTTGCGCATATTCTAAAAGCCATCTTTATTTCATATTTTACACAGATGTGCTGTATGGTATCTGAATTATATCTCAGTACTGATCTTTATGAGGGAAAAATTGTTACTTAAGAACAAGAAATAGATTTTCCTTTTTTCTGGACTGGAAACATTTGGTCATTTGTCTCATTTTCAGTTTAACTACTTTGACAGAGTCCTTTTGAAGGGTTCTTCTGCTCCTGTTACTTTCCTGGGTTTTTTGTTTGTTTGTTTAAGAAGAAGTGCTTTGGCTAAACCATTTCTGAACTTGTAAAGATGCCCTTTGGGCACGTTTCCGAGTCTTAAGAAAGACTGCTACTTAGAGAAAGCAACGTATTAGTCTTCTTTTAAGAATGAAAGCGTGCGCCAAATTAAACACGTGAATGAAAACATTCTAACCAGATTTGTGTTGACGTCTGTGTTCACAGTATAAACACACACACGTACGCACGCTCACACAGACAACACACACACCCCCAAAGAATTTTAAAGAGTCAGAAAGCGAAGGCTTTGAGAAGTGCTCCGCAGCCAGCATCCTCTCTCTCATGGGCCAAAACTCAGTCCAGAGCAAGCTTTTTTACAGCTGAGTTATAAGCACTGCAAGCCCAGAGTAATCCCTAGAATGGAAATACTGACACTGCTCAACTTGAGCAGCACAGATGGCTCTGGCTTTTTAAGCTAGAACAGGATGAGTTTTCTAATAGAAAGCCAAGAGCCTCTTTTGGGTAGAATTGTTCAGAACTAGAGAGACTGGGGACAATCAGTGGAGTCAAGTTGTCCACACTGTGCCAGTTACAGAAGGAAGACGTTTTATCAGGAAAAACTGCCCAACGTGGTGATTGATGCTGCGTGTCCTGGATGAATATGGAATATAACCTTGACACGTGACCTTCAGTTTTCATAATCCCTGCCCTAAGGTTGCCGTAAGAAATTCTGGCATACAGTGGTTTCTGCTTGAGATACTGTCAGATAGGAGACTGCACTGGTTATATAAAGATGGGTGCAAGAAATCTGAACCTTTCAGAAAGCCTGTTGATCAATATATACCCCCCAAAGTGGGACGATAATAGCGATGCATTTTGAAAGTTTTAAAGCTTGGCCTAGATTATTTCATTTGTGGTCTCTCAAAAACTCTGGTGCCGAGTAAGACTGCATTTGGTGTTCCTCTTTTTATATTCAAGGAAATAAGGTAAATAACTTGCTAGGGGCCAGGCAGGGATTAGGCATTGATCCAAACTCATCCCCAGTATGACATGCCCAGCACCCGAACTCCCACATATAGAAGTCCGGCAACGTCACCACCGTGTCCTGCTCCCCAGCAGCCAGACATTTGTGTGGCTAATTGCATTTTTGCTTCACATCTCATGGTTGATTATTGTCTTGGCAGTTGGCTTTGCCTGGGTACCTTTGCTGAAGGATGGTAGAATCATCACATTTGAGCAGCAGCTTCCAGTTTCAGCCAACCTTCCCCCAGGCTACCTGAATCTGAATGATGCCGATTCCAGAAGGGTAAGAAAAGATCTGCATTTGTTGAAGTAATCATGATTAAAGCTTTAAAGAGTAGAATTCTTGGGGTCTAGGAGATAGCTGTTCCCAGTGTGATTGGTCTGAGGCCATGCGCGGGACCACAGCAAACGTTAAGTATGGAAATGATGTTCAGAAACCTTTATAACATGTTGACAGAGTAACCCCGGGTCTACCGATTCCGATAACAATTTTTAAAACTGGGGCTCGGCTTATTTGCATCATATAAAAATTTCATTTCTCTATGTATGTATGTGTGTGTTTCTATAGCTCATTATTTTTAATTTTGGTTATAATTCATAAAAGTATGTCTGAAGAATAGAAATTTCAAAATGATTTCGGTTATACTTATTTTGAAGGTTGGTTATTTTCTCCAATAAGTTCTTTGTATGCAACTGACACATTCATTTCTGGAAAAAAATACTGAAATGCATAAAGGTGTTACATATCACTCGTCTCTCCATTACTTTGTTTATAGAAACTGAGCTTTGTATTTTCTGTCCACAGCAATCTGGTGTGGATATTAAGTGGGTAGATGGTGCAAAGCCTTTGTTGAAGATTAAAAGCCATTTAGAGTCTACCATTTACACGCAAGTAAGTTTTATCACCTGAATCTTGTTGACTTTAATACTTGAGTTTATTTCTTGATTAAAATAGACTATATTTGATTCTTACAGCTTTTGAGACTCTGTGGCCTGAAAAACTGTCTCAGTGATGACATCATAATAATAGTAGCTCAAATTTTATAAATCTTTTCAAACTACAAAGTCCTTTTATTCCTCACAAGTGAGTGGAGCCCCATTGAACTCTGAAAGGAATGTGGAGGCTATCACCACATTTTATAGATGAAGAAACCGAGGCTGGGTCAGGTTAGATGACTTACCCAAGGTCATACAGATGATAATTAGAGGGAGCAGATCAGAATCTGAATTTCATTACTCCTGAAAGAGTCCATGCTTTCCACAAAATGAGTGTGTGTGGATTCCTTATAGAACAGCTGGACTCTGTTGCAGGTGATTTGCTGTTGCTGTTTGGGCATTGGATGCCTGAGACTATAACGGTAACTCTCTGCTGCTACCTTTTCTTCTCCAGTCAGCTCATACCTCTGCTCCCACTCATGAACACGCAGAAGCAGCCCAACTTCAGATACTACACTGTAGTCCAAAAAGAAATTAGGTGGCTGTTTGACTAGTTGGGCATCAGCTGTGGCCTACCCAGTCTGTGTAGGTACCTGCTGAACTGGCCCAGTTTTCCTGCTTTGTGTAGCTGAGTTTTGCTGTTTCGCTGCTCTGTGCTCAGGAGGTCTGTGGGACCAGCCAGCTGTAACTGCCGAATCTGCGCATTCGAATACCCAGATAAATAGGTTTGAGAGATACAGGAGGCGGGGGACATAAAGAGCCAGCACTTGAGGGTAATGAATCAGATTTCACGTGGCTGTGTCCATCTGCTTTCCAGGATTTACACGTGCACAAATTCTTCCATCATTGCCAGCTGATTCAGTCAGGCTCAAAAGAAGTTCCGGGGGAGCTCATTAAATATTTAAAGGTAAGTGAACAAGCAGCTTTGTGCGAAAGGTTTGTTCTTCAGGGTTTTTGTTGCTCAATTTTGATGTTGCAGGGAAGGGGGCGGGATCAAACTAACACTTGAAAATACTTTTGACTGTGTATCCTCGAGACCATTTTGTATTATGTATTTTTTCATCAAGTGGCTCTTTAGAAGCAGACAGAGTAGCTCCATTAGGAAGAAATTGCTGTAGCCAGAACTCGATGACATATTGTTGAAAATCTTGTGAAAATGTTGATTTCGGTTCCATAAATCGATTTTTCAGTTGTTGTCTCTTCCTGCTGACTGCCCAGTCAAGGTGGAGAGAATGATGTGAGGGAAAAGGGCCACGGGAAATGGAGCCACTTTTACGTAGGATAAAATGTGAAATAATTCATGTATCTGTGGGTGAAAGACAATCGACAGGGCCAACTAAAGAGACAGAAGGACCTCGTATCTATGTGTTGCATAGGAGAGAGTCTAGGTCAGACACGGCAGTTGTGAGGAGTTGGGACTTTAAATGAAGACTCTCGACAGTTTCCCTTTGGGCATATGTTCATACTTATAGGTATTCTCAGGAAAAAAAGAGTGCATTTCTTTCAGAGAGAGGTAATGTGACGCGAGAGAATGTGTAGGGGTTCTGGAATTGTCAGCTGAGTTTGTGTGCCAGATCTGTCACTTATTAGCTCTGTGATTGATCTCGGCCAAGTGACTTAACCTCTTAGAGCCTTTGTTTCTTTATCGGTCACATCCCAACAGCACTAATATCTTGTAGGTGGTTGTGAGGCCTAGGTGAGATGGGGTACCTGCTGTGCGACAATCATTCCACACTTTATTGAGAGCCTCCCCTGAGGCAGGCGTTGTTCTGAGCTTTAGGAACGTAAGTGAAGAAAACAAACAATAATCCCTCTTGTCAAGGATCTTACTTTCTTGTGGAGGCAGAGGAGCAATAAGTAGATTTGGACGAAAGCTGCTGTAGCGTATCGTATAGCACATGTAGATCATATCCGGTGCTGATGCGTGCTGCAGTGAGAGGATATAAGGAGTGATGGGTTTGTCTTTCAGATGAACTGGTCAGAGAAGATTGCTGTGCTGGAGTGACATTTGACAGAGACCTATAAGAAATGAGGGTGTCAGCTATGGGCACTTTAGGGGAAAGCTGGGGACAGCGAGTAGAAAGACCTGCTTGGTGTGTTCAAGGAACAGCGGGGACTCAGGGGTGACTGGCACATGGAGTGATAGGCCATCACGTTGGAAAAGGTAGCTGGGGAGCTGGTCGGGTAAGGCCTTGTAGGCCATGGTGAGCAATTTGAATTATAATCCGAATGAGACATATGACTGGTTTCTATTTTTTTTTAAAGATTTATTTATGCATACAGGAGTTGAGGTGTGGGCAAGAGCAGTGGGGTGTGTGTGAGAGGACTCACCAGAGACAGAGTGGGGAGCAAAACAGGCGGATTGACTGAAATACACTGCTGAGGGGAGCAGCAGGCGAGACAGGAGAGGTCTGCTGCACCATGTGGGTTAGCTCCCTAGCTGGGGATCAAACTCATGCCTCAGTGGCTGGCCATAGCTTGATAGTGCTGATATCTTAAAGCCTTATACCACCAGGGAGGCCCCCCACATATGACTGGTTTTTAAAGTGTCATTCTGCCTACCTTACAGAAAATATGTGGTTGGAAGCATAGAAGCAGAGAGAGAGTCAATAAATGGTGGCTACTATTCTTAATGGCCATTAAGAAGTATGATCATCTAACTTCCAAATCCTTCTGTTGGGTAATATCTAGAACTCCAGTTGTGTATAAATGCTTTGTCTGTTAATATCATGGGCTTTTCTTCCAGTGGGGAAGCTCTGTAAAAGTTTTAACAGAACAGAATGGAACAGAACATCATTTCTGTATACTGCTATTCCTAAAATGGGGTTGGGGGATTTATTATTTGTGTTTTTAGGAGTGTGAAATTGCTGTTTATGTGACCTATGCTCGCCCTCTAGTGGCTGTGAGTAGAAAATCATATGACTATAGAAATAGCCAAACCTCTTTATGGGATGTTAGTGCTGAAGGGGATTCTGGAATTTTTAAATTTTTTTTTAACAGATGAGAAAAAGAAAGAGAAAAATATCGAATGGTTTCACTTATAACAGGACTATAAGGAAACCAAATAGGAGAGAGACAATCAGCGGGGGTGGGAGGGAGGCGGAGGAAGGGAAGGAAAAGCGCACAAAATGGAATAGAAAAGAACACAAGGGACCATGGAGATGGATCACGGGTGAATTGGTGGTGGGCTACCCAAGGGGAATACAAAATGTAAAAGACATAAATAACAATAAAAATATATATTTAATAAAAACAAACAAACAAACAAAAAACAGATGAGAAAATTGAATCCTGAGTAGAGATCGCTTATCTTTGGTCATTAGCTGGTCAGTAGCAGAACTGAGGCGAGCATTTTCCATGTCTCAGATCCTAGTCCCATGTTCTTTATCAAACCTAGCTCTCTATTATCCTTGTAAGTGATCTCATTTCACCAATTCATTTAGCATCCGTTTGTTGAACTCTTAGTATGTATTTGATATTTTCCTGGACACTTTGGAGAGATAAGTTAGGGTCATTGATCATAAGGATCTTTCTACCCGTCAGAGACAGGACACCCATAAGGCAAATGACATCGTAAGTTAGCTCTACGACTGATATATCCAAACAATTTGTGATTAAATGTCAAGTGCCTGACACAAGTTCTAAGTTAAGGGTTCAGCGAACTGAGGAACCATTGAGACTGGAGGGCTCCCATCTTTAGCTCACCCTTTGGTTCCTTCTTTTAGTCATTTATTCATTCACCAACGTTTATGGAGCACCTACTATGGGCCAGATTTGTACTGGGCACTGGGTATGTAATTGTGGAGCAATCAGACAACATACCTGCTCTAGTTGGGATAGAGAGATTAGAAGTGAATAATTTTAGATGGAGGTGAGTGCTGTGAAGAACGTACAACAGAGTAATGGGACCAACACGACTGGCAGTGCATTCTAGAATGAGTTGTCAGGGAACACCTGTGTGAGGAGATGACATTTCAGGCTGGAAGGGAACCAATGAGAGGAAGACAGTGTTGTAGAGGAAGCTAATCTTCCTCTGCTTTTCTAGGCCCATAGGCTGGAAAATAGAGCCAAGAGCCAAGAGAAAATAAAGTTACACATTCACGGGCAGGGGCCTGTAGAATATAACTCACCTTCTGGTCCTTCCAGTGAGGTTATAAAGTCTCTAGAAAGGCGGGATTACATTTAGGAAGGGAAAGCAGAACCAAGAGCTTTGCAACTTAAAGGAAAAGGAATTTCGCAGGGTTCACCTGCATGTGCATCAAAACCAGACCTGGCAAGCCGTAGTCTGGGGTGATAGGGCTGTTTGGCTCTCCCCCACCCTTCACTTCCTGCCCCTGGCCACTGTCGAGATTTCCTGATTTCAGAGAGAGACTTAGTCAAAAAACCTCATCTTTGGATCTTCTGTCTCTTAATTGCTTTCAATTTCAAGTAAGCAGCTTAGGCACAGTCTGTCTTTGCCCGTATCAGCAGCCACAGGTGATAAAGCTCTAAGCTGAAAGAATAGGGGCAAACACATTGCAAGGACATGTTTGAAGGACAGAAGAGAGACAATGTAGCTGGAGCACAAGGGTCAGCAGAGGGGGAGGTTCCATGCCACGAGTTGGGAGACATAGGGTACGTGTAGGCCTGGGAAGTCCTTGACAGCTCTTGTGGTGGTTTGTTTTGCTTGTACCCAGAGGAAAATGGCATTGTGTAATTTGCCTTTCAGAGAGACTGTCCTGGCTGCTGTGTTGAGAATAAATGCTAGAGAAGCAGTACTGGTGTCAAGATGAGTTCCACATAGAATACTCAACTGTCTTTTCCACGTGACATTATCCTACTTTTAGCCCTCTTCCTCTCTGAAGCCTTATCTGACATTCCTTGCTCACTGGCAGACTCAATGGCTTCTTCCTTTGTGCATTGGGTACACACCACCCTCGTACTGTTGACCATTTGTATTACAGTGGTTTGTCTCTCCTGCCACCCCTTTACCCTCCCCATTAGACTGGAAACTGCCGGATGGTAAGGAACCACGTTGTTTTTGGATGCACTTGAAAGTTCATTCAGTACGCCTTTATTGAATGAGTGAATGAATGGTTCCGCTGAAGTAGGGGTTGACATGGAAGTGGGGCTAGGATTTGCCTTCAAACAGTGAACAAGGGGGCTGCGCTGTGGAGCTATTGGCAGCGGCAACGCGAGTTTGACGCCCGGCCGGGGAGATTCCCACATGGCGCAGCAGACCTCTCCTGCTTTGCCCACTGCTCCGCTCAGCAGTGTATTTCCGTCTATCTGCCTGTTCTGCTCCCTGCTCTGTCTCTGGTGAACCCTCTTGCCGCCCCACGCCTCTGGTCTGTACCCTAGAATGTGTGTATAATAAATAAATCTTAAAAAAAAAAAAGAGTGAACAAGGGCATGAATGCCTTTGATAAATTCAAGGAGCAGTCAAGATACCAGCTTGGCATTGTTAGGCATGATGAGTGCTGGAGCTGAAAATGTGGTTTGGATATTAAGTAATTTGGACTTAATTCCCTAGGTGAAAGTTTCTTAAACTGGGCACTATTGACATTTTGGGCAGAATAATTCTTGGTTGTAAGGAGCTGTCTTGTGCATTGTGAGATGTGTAGTAGCATTCCTGCTTCTACCCACTAGATGTCAGTAGCACCTCCCAGTTGTGACAAGCGAAAATGTCTCCAGACATTGCTGATTGTCCTGTGAGGGATAAAGTGGCTCCAGGCTGAGAAGCAATGTCCCAGGTAATGGGAAAGCATCAAATAAATCTTGTCAGGAGGTGATCTGATTTAACCAGTATTTGAGGAAGATGATTTTTTTAAATTGAGGAATTGTTGATTTACTTTGTAAGATTTAGGGGAATAGGTTCATTCTTCTTCGGTGTATGTCACCATACCACCGCCACCACCAGAGCACCCATAGTCTTTTACCCTAGACCCAAGGGCCCCCTCCGCCTTTGTCCTCACCCCTACCCTCCCTCTCCGTCTAGTAACTTCCATTCTGCAGTCATATTTCTAGGAGGTTTTTGAGTTTAGTTTTGTCAGTTCCTTT
Organism: Scalopus aquaticus; assembly: GCA_004024925.1. Classification (NCBI taxonomy): domain Eukaryota; kingdom Metazoa; phylum Chordata; class Mammalia; order Eulipotyphla; family Talpidae; genus Scalopus; species Scalopus aquaticus. The sequence goes on along the minus strand of PVIJ01002402.1, from coordinate 33,770 downwards.
GTTTTGCTTCTCTGTTTCCCCATATGAATAAAATCATAAGGCATTTGTCTTTCTCCTTCTAACTTATTTCACTTAGTATCATCCCCTCCAGTAAGAGGAAGATGAATTTGTAGAGAGTTGGGCATATGGAAATAGAGGCAAACTATATGGGGACCTACTAGGAAATTAATTAGACACCTTTGGCTATAGGTTAGAGGGTCTTACAAGGGGAGTGAGATGGCAATAAGCATAGAAGAGAGGAGGCAAAGGCACAGAAGAACTTGAAGGATGACCATTTCCTTTAGCTGAATGTCTTACCTCCTGGAGATAAGGAAGCTTGTGATGGAAAGGAGGCTGCACAGAGATCTGAGAGGTCACTGTTTCAGTCTAGATGAGAGTCCTGAAAAGGGAGGTGAGAGTAAGGCTGGAAAAAAGTAAGGGAGCCTATGAAGATGAATATTGACAATTAAGTGCAGAGACTTGCCTTGTTTGTTGCTCTCCCTGCCGTAGCACTAAACGCTGAATTGTAAATGGGGCTCATTGGGGTTTGTTTCCTTTTTTTTTTTTTAAGATTTTATTTATGTGTAGAAGAACTGGGGTGTAGGGAAAAGGTGAGAAGAGTCACCAGAGACAGAGTGGGGAGCAGAACAGGCAGATCGACTGAAATACACTGCTGAGGGGAGCAGTGGGTAAGACAGGAGAGGTCTGCTGTGCCGGGTGGGTCAGCTCCCTGGCTGGGGATCAAACTCAGGCTGTAGGGGTGATAGTCCTGAGACTTAACCCCTAGGCCACTAGGGAAGCCCACTTGTTTCCTTTTTTTGGTTGACCAGTTGATTAAATGATTGAATGACTGTGAAGAGAAGAGATTTGGTAAATTTTGTTGCTTGTATCAATCCTGTGTATATATGAACACATTTTTTCATTTTCATGGTAACACACTTATCTCTAGACATGGAGTGTTAGCACTTTGAAGAAAGAAGGCAGACCTGCCTCAGTTTTGTAGGTGGTGCCAACAGAAAGCCAATCATAAGCATACTTTATGGAATCCCACTTCTAACCAGATTAACTGATGGCCCACATTCCCCCCCAAAACACTGAAAGCCAGGGTGCCAGTCAACCACTTCCTGGGACCTTCAAACACATCTGCTCCCCACCCTCATCGAGTATTGGTTCACCAAGAGTTAGTTGACTTTATTCCAAACCTGTTTGTTACAGTTATACTTATTATCTTCACTGGCGTATTTTATATGCAATAAACTAACAAAACCAGGGTGCTAAAGTAGAGATGTGAGTAAAATAATCAGCCAAGTCCCCTGGCTAATGAAGCTCGTATTTAAGTGAGAGCACGGTGCTTAGCCGCTATTTCTCTTGTTACTTGATTTTTTGTTTTGTTATTTCACCTTGGGAAATGATAGATTTCTGCATTTTCATAACTAATGATGACTTATTTTAGTGTTTGCACGCCATGGAGATCCAAGTGATGATACAGTTTCTACCTGTAATTCTTATGCAACTCTTCCGAGTGCTTACAAACATGACGCAGGAAGACGAAGTTCCTATCAACTGTACCAAGTGAGTGTCTGTGTTGTGATACTGAGAAACAATTTTTGTTTCCTGTTGCATTTCTTCACTTTAAAGATAAATGTATCTTCCAGATGGGAACCCAGGACTCAGAAATCTAATAACTTTTCTCTAGTGTCATGCTTCTCGGATTGGGAGACTCATGTCCCCCAGGGATAGGTGGGGCCACAAGTTGTAGGATAAACTTTAACATGCTTTTCTTAACCAGTTCCAAAACTTTGCTGCTTGCTAGAATCACGTGAGGAGCTTTTAAAAATGTGTATGTCCACCACGTTTCTTACAGTTTAAATCTGATATGAGGGTAGAACTCAGCTTCAGGAGTAGTAGTTGTTGTTTGTTAAGTTTCGGGGGGAGGGGGTACCATAATACAACAATTCAAGAATTATTGTCTTTGATTAGGGTTGTCCAGTAGAATTTTCTGCAATCGCAGAAATGTTCTCCACTTGTGCTGTCCAATATGGCAGCCACTAGCCACATGTAGCTATCGACTTGAAATGTGGCCAGTGCAGCTGAGGACTGAATTTTTAGTGGTTGTTGATATTAATGAATTTAAATAGCCACATGTAGCTAGTGGTTCTCATATTGGATAGCATGGCCCGTGGCTCACAAACTTGATTTGACAAAATAAGGGAGTATTTTTTTAGTATGAAAATAATAAACTACAAATGGATGGACAGCCGAGTAGCTACAGAATGAATCTGAAGTTTGAGATTAAAACAGGAGATTTCAAAAACATTTTGAAGTGCTTACTTCTGGATGTCTCTGGCGTGGCTGCTGTCGCCACTGTTGCAACAACCTCTGCCATCAGAACTCAAGCCACAAACACCGCTTCACATTTACTTTTGCTTTTGGGGATGGCCCTGTTGAAATTGTAAAAAGTACTACTGTAGTCCAGTGGTTCTCAAAATGTGGCTTCCAGACTGGCAGCATCAGTGTCACCTGGGAGCTGATTAAAAATACTAATCACTGAACCTCAGCCCAGACCCAAAAAGTCAGAAAATCTGGGAGAGGGACCAAGAATATACCCATCGATATGTTATTCTGATGCACACTCAAGTTTAAGAACCACTGTTATAGTCTCGAAACTTTAGAACATTTTATGAATTGTCCATTTCCTTCTCATTTGAATTCCTATCATCACACTTTCCCATCTCTCCCTTCCCTTTCCCCCATCCATTGGTATACTTTCCATTTTATCTTTCTTGTCTTTTCCTCATGTTCTCACCAGAGCACACCGAGGGGATGGCAGTATTTACCCTGTTCAAAATCATTATTGTAGTAGCTATGTCCATGTGTCCAGAGATTTAGAAAGGAGATGAAACATCTGGATTGCCCAAATAAAATATCCTTCCTTTGAACCAGGAAATATGTTCTATAAGGCCCTGAGCACGTTAGGTGCTGAAACCTTTATTAAGCCCAAACTATCCTTACATCTTCTGCACTTTTATTCAGGCATTGTTAGGTATTTTCAGGTTAGGTATTTTCAGTGGCCTTATTTGAATAGTCAAACTACAGTAATTCATGGTAGACTAACATGATGACTTTCATGAATATTGTTTCAGGGTTCTCTTACATATCGTGTCAAAGTGCCACGAAGAAGGCTTGGATAATTATTTAAGATCCTTTATAAAGGTTTGTGAAGTAAGCTTTCTTTCTGAGCAATTTATTTTCTGTGAGAATTTTGTCTGATGGTTCACTTTCTTGGTTTGTAGTTTAGCTTCCGACCAGAAAAGCCGAGTCCTCCTCAGACCCAGCTGATACATGAGACCTTGGCTACAACAATGATAGCTATCTTGAAACAGTCTGCGGACTTTTTAGCAATTAACAAACTGCTAAAGGTAAGGAAACAGGACACAAAAGGGCAGCAGAGCACCAGCATTTCATTTTTAGTCCTTCTTCATGTTCTTGGCCCTGCAGCCTTTCCCTCAAGTTCTCCACAGAACTTTCCCTGTGCTTTTCACCCTCCCCACCCACCACCAACCTTTGGCTGAATGTACAATAGAAAGAATTTTGATCAGCTAGACCTGGATTAAAATCCCGCATTCCCCACATAATAGTTTTGTGACCTGGGACCTGTAATTTTGCAACTCTGAAATGCCGGTTCCTTATTTCTAAAATATAAGTAAAGCATTTAACATGTTTCTGGCACATAGTAGGTCCTCAAATGGTGGCTCCTGTGTCATTGTTTTTACTGTTTTGTTATTAATGGTAGAATTTCACTTCCTGTATCTTGGAGTATGTCTGTTAAGGCTTCTCTGTACTATTCATATTACACTCTGCCTACCAACACCTAAGCTGATTGTGTTGGCCCTAATATTGTACCATGGTCAGGGTTGGGTGGCCCACCTCCCGTGCCCCCCCCACCTGTGCCAGGCACAGGCGATGATGAGATTCATTGTATGTAGTGAATTTTAAAGCAGTAATAAAATAAAAGATTTGTTCTTATCAATGTAGGCCATTTAAAAAAACTCTCTGTCAGTGATAAAATAGCCCCTCCCCACAGAAGCAAACCGTCCCAGCAAAAGTTCTTTGTACATGCATAACAAGTGAGCCCTGAGGTGTGAATGGCATTCCCTTTGCGCAATCACAGTTTGAAGGTATTTGGTGGGACTTTGCTAGTGAATTGTGATCACTTTAAAATGTTACTAAAGTTCAGAGAGATCAGTATGGTTTCTCAAACTTTGCTAAGTTTGAAAGATTGGGTCACTATTAGAGATTGATTTTATTCTTTGTCTGTTTTAGTACTCGTGGTTTTTCTTTGAGATTATTGCAAAGTCTATGGCAACATACTTGTTGGAAGAGAATAAAATTAAGGTAAGTAGGCTTGAGAATAATACTTAACCATAGACAAAAAGGCTAATCTTACTCGCAGATAGCAGTGCCATACAAATCCTTTTATTTTGAAGGATTTTTAGCCTTTCTCTTTTTCAATTTTGCTTTACAGAAATGGATGTATGACATAAGTCTAAGGTCACAGATCATACATTCTTGGTCTAATCTTTAGCTACTCTTCTACATAGATTCTTTTCCTAAAATTATTTACTACATAAAATGCATTACCCTTGAAACTTTGCCTTTGACTTGTGGCTTTAAAATGTCTATGTTGAAAGGATTCATTTGGGAGAGGAGCAAATAACAAATCAGAAATAACCTTGTTCTTAGAAAGGCCTAAGACATGCAGAAAATTAAAAAGCTTTTATGCAACAGATGTGTTCCTGGAACATGGTGTATATATTTAGTTGTCAAAGAAAAAATAAAATGAACAACTGGATGGACCTGAATCTCAGGAATACAATTCCAAAGTAGGGTCAGAATGACCTGGTCTTGCTGATGCTGTCAATCAATTATGTTATTGGAGTTCCAGATAGTTCCTGTCATGATCTAAGTAGACATTGAATGCGTGATACCATGTTTCAGTTTGGAGACAAATTATATTCCAGTTAAAAAACACAATGTATTTAAAAATAAAAATGGCAATTGGTTTGGACCTTTTGCAAGTCTAACCTTTTCCTGTGCCTATTTAATTTAAGCTTCCCAGAGGCCAGAGATTTCCTGAGGCATATCATCATGTCTTACATTCACTGCTTCTTGCCATCATTCCCCATGTGACTATTCGTTATGCGGAGATTCCTGATGAGTCCAGAAATGTCAATTACAGTTTGGCTAACTTCCTGAAGGTGAGTTAAAAGCAACCAGAAAATGGTAACCAATATGGTGTTAAAGGTCAAAGGAAGAAAATTGCCCACTTCCTAGAGACTCAACTAGGTCTTTATAAGGCTGCTAGAGAAACTCTAGACTGAATTGACTCATCAATTCAGTTAAATAGCCAGGTTTGATCCCTGCCCCACCACAGACACACACACACACACATACACACACACACACACACACACACACACACACACACTGAAATGGCTAATTAAAGCAGAGGTCCCACACGAGTGGCTTAGCCACAGGCATGCCTTGCTTGTTTCACACAATGTTTTTTTTCAAATATATTAAATCAAATGTCTTTAGATGGGGCATATATTTTCTAGGTTGCTACAATCCCCATTACTTCTTAGTGTACCCCTGATTTTCATTATGCATTTAAATTGCTCCTCTGTCCCCTGTTGATCTTAGAGTTTGCAACTCTTGAACTAAAGCAGACTGTTTGCTGATGTATTTAAATAAGAAGTGTTCGTTTTGTTTTGTGGAGATGATTTTGTTTGAGAGATACCAGAAACCCCTATATTTATGAAAGCACATTTGTCGTTGTTATATTTCACATGTAAGGGACAAATACGACAATGCAGTTGTTCTCTAAAGTGGGCAGTATTGAATTTGTTGCCGAGGTTAGGCATGGATTTGTATGGCATTTAGTAAATAACCATTCCCCTCTTTTTCCTCGCTCTTCATCTTTTATCAACCGTATGTTAAGAACGTTGTGCTCAATAATTATTTCAAGCAGTTTTAATGTCTAACATAGCCTTGTTTTTTTAATTAAAAATCCACAATAGGTCTCAGATCTTCAGCGTGTGGTTTTTCAATATAAGATTTCTCTTTGCCAGAATTAAAATTCAGTTTTAACATCATTACATAAGTTTGAGTATTACAAAGCCAAATAACCACATACCTTTCTAAAGTAAACAAAGGATGGGGCTATCTGAAATATAAAATATCAGTTTCTTCAATGGAGTTGAACGTTGTTATGGAAAGGGAAGAAAACATAGTTGATTTAACAACAGTATTTACCTAATTCAATTCAAAAAATATTTGTCTTCTAATGTGAGGATTCAAAGATATGAAAGGCTGTCTCTGTAATCACATTCAAATACATGTACCAGATAAAGTGTAATGACTGTTACACTGAAAGTACAGTCAAAATACAATAGGGAAAGAAGAAAGAGGGATTATGACCAGGCAGTGTAAACAGGGGCTAGAAGAACAGTTAGAGGTTCCCCAAGATAAGAGTTAAGGGTATTTGTTGCAGGTAGAGGGTCCATGAGCAAAGATGAGATTCATGCATTCAAAAATTATCTAGGGATGAGCCAAAAATGCATTGTGCAGTTTAGAATGTGTCCAGTAGAGCTGGCTTTTTTCCTGGGGGGGGAAGGAGGGGGTAAAGTTTATGTATTTAGTTGAAGTATTTTATAACATTAGGTTTCCAGTGTATACAGTTATAAATTAACACGTGTCTACACTACACTAAGTTCATCACTAAGAGTCCAATCCCGTCCTTCAGGCAGTTGAGCCCCTATGCCTGACTAACCCATCCTCTTAGTCCTTCGCTTCTGGTCACCCCTATTTTGGTCTTAGAGTTTAAAAATTGATTTTTTTATATTTAGTTCACTTGCTTTTTGCTTTATGTACTACATACAAGTGAAATTATACAGGAGGAACACCGAAGATGTTTAATGAAAGCCTCAAATGGGAGAATGACAACAGGCAAATGTGAACAAATATTAGAACTGTCGCAGAGGAAGAATGATTTCTTAGGCCAAGACATTACAGGACACACAAAAATTCTTTCCTTTTGGTCTGAAGTGTTTGCAAACCCTACTTTTAATAGCTCAATACTTCACATTGAGTTTTTAGACTTCACCCAAATAAAGCAGCATAGCTGAGTAGATTACGTGTATGTATATTATATGTGTTTATGTATATGCATATATGCATATGCACATATTTGTGTGCATATATTTTTACTTTGAACATTGTACAGTTGAGTCCCAATCCCCATGAAAATTATGTGCCCTTTATCTCTTTATTTATGATCACCCCAGACTCTGAAAGCTATTCTATTATGTATAAAAGCAAGAATGGCATCTTCTTTTTTTTTTTTAAGATTTATTTTTGCATACAAGCTGGGGTGCAGGCCAGAGGTGTGGGGCAGTGAGAGGGTTCACCAGAGACAGAGTGGGGAGCAGAACAGGCGAATTGACCGAAATACACTGCTGAGGGGTGCAGTGGGCGAGGCAGAAGAGGTCTGCTGTGCCATGTGGGAATCTCCCCAGCCGGGCATCAAACTGGCGCTGTGCTTAACCCATTGCGCCACCAGGGAGGCCCAAGAATGGCATCTTCTTAATGTGGAACACATTTTAAAGTTAAAAGTAAAAAAATTTATGCTTGACAAATTTTTCAAATTTTGTAACTAAGCGTTCATTTTGCTTTGGTTTCTATAGCGCTGTCTGACACTAATGGATAGAGGATTTGTTTTCAACTTGATAAATGACTATATATCTGGATTCAGCCCCAAAGATCCTAAGGTAAGTCATAGAGCATGACTGTAGTAGATAGCAGACATTATAGCCTGAGACCAAGGGTGACGCATTTATCCTCCTGGAGCATTTGGAACGCTGTTTTTGTTTCATTTCAAATAGCTGAATGTCAAAGTGGGAAATATTAAACAGTGTCTTGGGGTGGGGGGAGGGGGTGTCCCAAGACTTAACCAAGTTAGAGGACTCAGTATATAATCATGCTATGGCTCAGGGCTAAGATGCACTAGAGCGACACAGTGAGCATGCCAGCTGGGTGAGTAAGGGAAGAAGACGTCATGTGGGCCATGGCAGTCCATGAGTGCCCACCTTCTGTCCAGCAGTGAGGGTGCAGCCAGGCCTGTGACCGTTTCTGTTCAGGGAAGCCCGTTTGAGACTTGGACTACAGGGATTTTCTTAGGGGCTGGCTTCATACTGGAAGCTGATCAAAATTCCAGATTTTCAGAGAGGAAAGGAAAGCAGGTGTTCATCATAAATCACATTGTTTATACAATAGTCTGAGTGGACTGGCACAGAAGGCACAACCTTACATCGGGAACATTTCAAAATCCAATTTCCCAAATGCCAGCCAACGAGCAACCTTGCAGGCAGTCCTCTTTAGGAGAGCGATCTTGAGCCAGCTGTGTTAACTCGTCCCTGCGTAGATCACATTTCACAGTATGCTTAGACAGCCAAACACTTGTGTTCTGGAAATTAATGCAATATGTGTACTTACAAATGCAGTCAATGCTTGCTGAATATGAATTAATGGATAGTTTATTTCCATTTAGGTTCTGGCTGAATACAAGTTTGAATTTTTGCAAACCATTTGTAATCACGAACATTACATTCCTCTGAACTTGCCCATGGCATTTGCAAAACCTAAACTTCAACGAGTTCAAGGTACGCATTTGAGTTTTCCACCATTTGGAATTGTGTTTTTCCTGTTTTTTTTTTCTTGCTAGTTCTAGCATTGTATGATGTTTTCTAATGAAGCCAATCAACTTAAAAGTAACTTCAGAATTTACTCTCTGAAGATAAGGTCGTTCGTAGCATTCTGTATGTCCTTCTTAGTGTCAGGGATAGAATTGTAATATGAAGAAATCAGGTGTTACATAGGTAGCTGCTTAAATACAAATGTCAGATCCTAGTAAAATTGCTCTTTGTAGTAGTGTTTGGAGTCTTTTGAGACTAAATTTAAAAAATACACTAGTGCATGAATGAATGGAGCATCAAAAGAGAAGTATAGAGGCAGAGTAAACAGTAATATATATATATATATATGTTAATTTTATGAAATGCCTTCAGTTATCTCCATTGCTAGTTTTATTGAATGCTTTGTTGTGTAGCACTATTCTTATGTTACTATGTTTTTTATTTGTCCCTTTTCTTTTCATATATTAATTAGATTTTTTTTCATTTGCGGTGGACCGTTTGACTTCAGTAGGTAGGTTTAACTCGGTTCACTCTAAAGAAGTTTTCTGTCTTTAAAAACAATTGATTTGATGAATGGCTAAGATGGATGGGGGCTTTGTTTGCTTTTCAAATCCTCCCTAGCCCAAACAAGGCTTTCGTTAATGTGCCAAGAAACATAGGAGGCGGTGTGTTGACTTTTAAAATAAGTTTAAGCACTGCTAGAGAAATCAACTTAAAAATACCGCCCTCAGAAAACAACTTTCTGATCAGCCAGTGTGGGGCTGGAGGGTATGTTCTCCTGAGTGTGTCGTCTCTCCCAGGCTTGCCTCCTTTCTCTCTGATCCTGCTTGATGACTGCTTGGCCATAATGTTCAAGGTGTGGGTGAAACTGCCAGATTGGATTTATTCAAGTCACTGAAGTAAAGACCATTGCAAAGTCTGGTCGCACCTGGGTTAGTCCATACTGGCCCTTGTGCATAGAAGTGATTGGGTTTCATGGAGAAAGCAGGACCAATGACAGGAAGAGCATCCCCTGCTCTGGTCTCGAGGGGCATATCTGCTGAGCAGTAGTATTAGTAGCTATCCCTATTCAACCAACTCTCAAGAGATTCTGAGTTTGTATAGTTCAAATACTCTGCCCGTTAATTCTCGACACCATTGAGGTAATCAGGGGGAAAAAAAGGAGGCCAGATCATCAGGATTTAGGATTAAATATGACTACTCAACAGCATTTATTAATCCCTAACTGAATACATAACATTATATTAAGTGCTGAAGAGGCTAAAAAAGAATAGAAGACAGCTGTCAACCTGTGGTCTAGGAATGAAACATCGCAGAAGAAGAAGATAGTAGAGCTCTACTGTAGAGATGACTACTAATCTTGTTCACAATCCCTTCATAGTAGTTGTGAGCAAGTCCCATTCAGGATATTAGCAGGGGGGGATTTAAAGTGGACTAAGGATCTAAAGGGGAGCAAACATGGTTCCCATACTTTAAAGTGGTGATTTTGTGAAAGAAGAGATTTGTGTTTGATGATGAATTAGAATATGATGAAGCTGCTTTTCTTGTTTTTATATCCCATTGTATTTGGGTCAATATATAACATTTACTAAGACATTCAATAGTTCATACTGCTAGAATGATTCAGTTGTCTAGTTTCTCTTCTTGTTCCTACTTGAAAAGTATAAACAGATAAGGGAATCAATTATTGTATAGAGTTACTTAGACTTATAATTATAACTAAATCTCTCCAGACATTAAAAAAATGCATTAAGATGTTACCAAGTGTAGAATCCTTTTGTTCTAGGTGCTTATCTAAGTGTTAAAAAGAATCTTGGGACGGGCGGGGGGTGGGGGGAGGGAGTGTCTGGGGACTGTGTTACCGATAGAAATGAAATCATCAAGGCAATCACCCAACCCCTAATGATGAGTGCTCCTGTCTTGTAAAAGTCCGCATGCTCATTCTCTATGATAAAAGAATTGTTCAGATCCATCATAATCAAATAACAGCACTTGCTAGCATGATCACAATATTACTAAATAATATAGTATTTGAATGTAAATTTTTGAATGTTCATGTTAAATGGGTATTAAATTTCATTGTACCACAGATTCAAATCTTGAATACAGTTTGTCAGATGAGTATTGCAAGCATCATTTCTTGGTTGGTCTACTTCTGAGGGAAACCTCCATGGCTCTTCAGGACAATTATGAGATCAGATATACAGCTATCTCTGTCATAAAGAATCTTTTGATAAAACATGCATTTGACACTAGATACCAGCATAAGGTAAGGATGTCCATACACTCATCATTGTCACATTAGTAAATTTCTGCCAAGATTTTTATTAAATGTGAAAATTTCAGTAAGGGCATAATATGAGCATTGGTGAAAATTTAACAAATAAAATTGGTTTCAAATGGTTAGGTTTTGAAAATACTGTTTAGTTAACTGTTGAAGAAATATACTGGTTCCCCAAATCAGGTTTACAGAATAAGATAACTGCTTCATGATTTGTTACATAAACTAATTATGACTTAGAAAATCATATAAAGTTATCGGTATTCTTTCAAATATACACTTTAATATGTATCTTTAAATGTATTTCTAAATTAATATATTACTCATTATTAAGTGGTTAGTAAGACAGGCTAAGTAAGTCACATATAGAATATGTAATATGAAGTTCTTCATCTCACTGAAAAGATATGGGTGTGACTATAACCCTTACATTACACTTTGTCTATTTGTGAAGGCCACAGCTGTAGTTTCTATTTATTGCGCATTTGACATAGACTAATATATTCAATTTTTATTGAATTAAATCCTAGGGGCTTGAAAGAGACAGCAAACTGTATGGATTTAGAATAACTCAACTTACCTGGTATCCAGTGACTAAAGGAAACATATTTTTCATAATTAATAATTTGGCCTTTTGCTTTTACATTCAAATTTAAATAAAACATTGATATAATTTATTATTGTAATCACTTTGGTGAACTGACTTAGAGCTGGATTTTACTCTTTTTCTATAATATTCCCATTTTTCCCAAATAAACAAAAATATCTGCCAGCTACAGCCAATCATATTTCTTTAATTACAGAGAGGTTTTGACCAACCAGTCTTTTTAGTTTTCTTCATATTCTACTGTAAAGTAGATTTAAACTCCTTAGCTTAAGATGATACTTATGACTTATTGCAGTTTGGGTTGTTTTTGTCACAATGTAACTATAATAACATACCCCAGCTTATTATACTTTACTTCATTGTGTGTCATTGTCTTTATTGTGAGAGTGAGTTCGGCAAGTTGACAGTGTAATGTAAGTGAAAAGATACTTCAGTCATCAAGTCCAACCAAACTTTGTTAAACCTTTGAAAATGCCAATGACTGCCAGCTCTGGTGAATTGCTGCTTATGCCTAGTAATCAGGGAAAGGATCTTATGCAAGTAGAGAAAATGTCCTTAGCTGTGATTTCAAAGGACTTACAGGAAAAGAACAAAATGAACTTGCCCTCCCTGATGCAGGAAGTTGTATTTTTCTCCCTCTGTCTCTTCAGATGAAAGAGAAGGAAAACAGGATTTTGCTGGTGTCTTACCTACTGTTGGAATTATCATTGCTTTGTATCACATATTTGGACATTGTTTACTTTTTCCAATTTTGGTAGCAGTACATGTATATCCACAGAGCTATTGTTATCTGTAAATAAAACAGTATCTGAGTGTTGGAGAATTTAGACTCTGGGAAAGATCGAATTGCCAGGGTCATTACCCTGTCACCAAATTCCCAAGTCCTTTCTTGTTTGTTGATAAGCTTTAGACAGGTGTTAAGATAGTAGAGGATTATCTTCAATAGAACTTTGTTTGCTTCATAGGCCTCCTTAACCAAAACTTCCTTTCTAGTGTATTAGACAAGAGGAGTGTTCTTTCCTATATTTGGTGCAAGGAATACACAGGTAACCCAAATAAGAGGTTATTTGTCAAGTACATTCAAGTAAAACATGTTCATTATTAATCATGATGCCAAGTGAAGGCAAAGAGGGTAGTGTTAAGCCCCCATAATGTCTATGGGGTCTTCCAGAGTGACCCCAAATAAATACAGAATCGAGAAAATTAAACTTGCTTCCTATGGAAAGGATGCTTTGAGACTAGACATCCCCCCACCCCCAGTGACACACTCCCCTGCCCCCTCCATTCACTCCTCAGCCCCTCCACCAGTGAAATTCTGGAGAGGCCACTGGTCCTTATTAGGTGCTACTCATTAACTACTTTCAGAGATCTGCAACTTGTTAAAATTACCATGAGAATCTTTTCCTGTTCAGAATAAGAATGTCCAATGTCTAACATTTCTTCTAGGGTCTAGATCAGTTTCAGTTCCTGTACCAACTGCAGGTGATGTTGACATCTTAAGAGAACTGCGGTTTCTTCTAGAGTTTAGGGCAAATCATTTTTCTTTTCTTCTTTTTTAAGTAATCCATGTACATGGTGAAAAAAATCAAAATGCTTTGGCCCCATTCCTCACCCCCCCCATCTTCAGTCACCTCTCCTGAAGCAGTTACTGTTATCAGTGTCTTACATATACTTCTGTTTTATGCATGCACAAGTCTAAATGTAACATATGAGACCACTATGCATTTTTCTTTAAAATGTTTGCTATATCCTGAAGGTGAGCTCTACCACATTTAAAAAATTTGCATAGAATTCCATCAAATGGATATATGCTATTTTAGTCATATTTTGATTAATAGATTATCAGGTGATTTTCTATCTTTTGTGCAGACTTTTTATCTATTTTTGCACTGATTGTGCATTTTCCTGTGTTCCTGTGCACAAGGGAACTATAGTATCTCATTCCTCAGTGATCACTACCTGAACTGAAATACAATGGACTCCCTTCTGGAAGCTATAATATTAAAATAGCAGTTATAATTTATTGAGGACTCGCTATATTCCAGACACTGTATTAAATACCTCACGTGAACTAATATTGTTATTATCCTCACCTAAAAATATCATTTGGTATTTTCTTACATTTTACCAAAGAGAAACCATGATTAAATCACAATCAAAATCAAGTGGCTAGTAATGGGGGGGGGGTGGGATTCACGTGTATCTTTACCCACTAGGCTCTTAACCACTAGGCTGTTCTTGTTTCCAAGTCTTAAGTGAGACAGTGGAAAATCAGCTGTTAAAAAAAATGATTATCGTGATGCAAAATCTTGAAACCAAAGCTATGTGAAGAATAAAGGAAAGTGATACGGCCTATTTAGCCTTTGGAAGGGTATATTAAATGACTCATGGTAACTTGTCTCCAAATATTTAAGGAATTGCCACATAAAAATGCAGGCTTACTTTTTACTCTTTGTGGTTCCAAAGGGCAGAGCTGTACCCAGCAAGTAGAGCTTATAAGGAGTGAAACAGCTAAAGATCCTTTCTAACAGAACCAGAGAAAGGGCTAGGCTGTTTCCAGAGAAATTTTAAAAATTAACTGCTTGTCCTGGTTCTCCCCTGCCCTCCTGACACCCTCCACCCCTGACAAAAAAAGAATAAAAATAAAAATTAACCACTGTCAGGGATACAGCTAAGGGCCATTCCTCCCTTGGATGGGAAGTTGAATAGATTGTGGTTCTTGAACTTCTCTGTATATCAGTATAATCTGGGGCACATTCCCAGGACCCAGCCCAAACCTACTGAACCAGAATCTCCTGGTAATAGACACTGTTATTGATAGGATTGTTAAAAAGTCAATCTGTTAAGGAAAAATTCCTGAAATTCACTAAAGAAGTGCCAGTGGTCAATTAACATACAAAAATTGATTCAACCTCAAGAATAAATGTTAATTGAAGCAGCAATGAGATACTGTTGATCCTGTTGTATTTCATATCTTGACCATTCATTGTGCCCTAGAGGCCTTATCTAAATCTCCAAACCTCCGAAAATTCTGAAATGTGCAGAGCAGCTCTTGTGCCATCAGTCATTTTTTCGAATTTGAGTGTACATACATATCTGGCATGTATGTTTCTAACTGAGAAAAGCAGCAAATGAATTTATCTGAGACTACTGGTGGTCAGCTTTACTTGTGTATTTATAAATATATCAGTCTCCCCAGTCTTAAATTGACTTTAGTAGGTCAAGATCACATTATTGTATTGCAGCTTTAATTGCAGCCAAGAATGTTTCTTAAAAATGAGTATAGTAAATCATTTTTTCCCACTTCTTCCAGTTACTCATTCTTTCAGCTTATGTGTACTGACCATCTGCCATGTGCCAGGCACAGGGGATCAGGGGTGAAGAGGGGGGTCACTGCTCTTCTCAAAGTCAGTCCTCACTAGCATTAAAGAACAGAAGTAATAGCATCTGCTTTATCGGTCAACTGCTATGACAAAAAATTGTTTTGCCTTTTACTTTATGTAGTTACGTTTGAGGAATGTGATTTGACTGTATTTTATATAACTCCAAATACCAGCAAAGTCCTGTGTTAGTTTTGATAAATAAGTATAATTTACTTATTTGGTAATAAATATAAATAGACTCTTGCATCACTGATTTGTTGTCATTACTAGCCTGCTTGTACTCTTTCAACTGATGAATGGCGCCAGCTGTATTAGTAATATATACATATTATATAACTGTTAGACTTTTGATCATTATTTTTCAGAACCAACAAGCCAAAATAGCACAATTGTACCTCCCGTTTGTTGGACTGCTTTTGGAAAATATACAGCGATTAGCAGGTCGAGATACCTTGTATTCTTGTGCAGCCATGCCGAATTCTGTAAGTAGCTGTGTGTTCCTTTTGGCATTTTATCCTGTTTTGCTGAATGTATTTGCAATTGAGTCATATACTGTATGGTCTCATTTTTTTTTTGTCTCAGTCTTTTAATAGTTCACTTTTTACTCTGTTTTTACTTTTCCCTAGAGCAGCCCTCCTGAAGCTTTCATGTGCACTGGAATCACCTGGAGAGTTTGTTAGATTCTAATTCAGTAGCCCTGGGTTGGAGTTTGAAATCACGCATTTCTAACACATTTTTGGCAGCTTCTGGTTCAAGGACCACAGTGTGAATGAAGTGGTCCAAGAGAACACCAAGGATCCCTTGTACCCAGTGTTTTGATTTTATGATTTGTTGCTGCTTTATGCCTTCATATATATATTCAACTTGAAAACTGAATAAAAGAGTCTTCACTTCCAAAATGTTAGGCACCAGGGATGAAATGTTTTCTTTTGGTTCTCCGCTCCCTCCATAGCTTCCTTTCAACACTTCTTGGGGGAGTCATTTTAAGCTTTTTTTTTTTAAAGATTTATTTATTTATGCATACAAGATGGGGTACAGGCCAGAGGTGTGGGGAGGCGAGAGGATTCACCAGAGACAGAGTGGGGAGCAGAACAGGCAGATTGACGGATATACACTGCTGAGGGGAGCAGCGGGCGAGGCAGGAGAGATCTGCCACACCATGTGGGCATCTCCCCGGCCGGGCGTTGAACTCGTTGCCGCTGCCGGCAGCGCCACAGTGCAGTGCCTAACCGCTGAGCCACCGGGGAGGCCCTCGGGAGAGTCATTTTTAGCCCATCCTGGTTGCTCTGTGCTTTTCTTCCCGCCTTAGAGTTGAAAGGAACTTTGGAGGTGATCAGTCTCCACTTGCAAAACACCCTTTGGCTGTTGTGATAATTGATACTTCCTTTCTCCCATTTGACCTAAAAGGTTTGCACTCTACTTTTCCTAGATTTGCCTTCTAGCGATCCATAGAACACATTTGTTCCCACCTCCACATGATACCCTTTCCACACATGCCTCCTAAAGTTTTCTCCACACCAGATACCTTCACTTCATTATCCTGTCATTCCAAACCCCTGACATTCTTGTTTAGGCTCTTCTGGGTATGTTCCATTTTACCAACGACCCTATTAAAGCGTGCTCAGAACCAGACATTTTCCAGTCTGCCTTCTGTGTGGTTTAAGACACTTTCAGGGCCTCCCTGGTGGCACAGTGGTTGGGCGCTGTGCTGTGGAGCTGTCGGCAGCGGAGAGGCGAGTTCGACGCCCAGCCGGGGAGAATCCCACATGGTGCGGCAGACTTCTCCTGCCTCGCCCGCTGCTCCCCTCAGCAGTGTATTTCTGATCTGCCTGTTCTGCTCCCCACTCTGTCTCTGGTGAGCCCTCTCGCCACCCCACGCCTCTGGCCTGTGCCCCAGCTTGTATGCGTAAATCAATCTTTAAAAAAAAAAGATACTTTCACACTTGATCTTCACACTTTCAGTGGCCACATCACATTGTTGGTGGCAGGTTAAACTGTCCTTCACAGCTTCCTTTGGAAATTCCCCCAGTCGGTTTGTCCAGCTTGTCCTGGGTTCCCAAGAAAGCTGCTTCTCAGCCTCCCTGATGGCGTGATTGCCTGTAGCATCCAATTATGTAAGTCAGATAAATGTGGATGCCACCTCATGCATCACCCAGTGAGGGTCCGGTTGTTCTTTCTTCATAAACAGAAGCCCATGCTTACACTTACTCCACAACATATGACAATGGAATTGGGAAATACTCTACTTATGTTCTTTTGCCGATCAGGTTCACCTAGGGCTTCTGGTCACACCCTTACTTTTCCAGCCTCACCCTGATTCCAAAGAGAACTGGGCCTAGGCTACGTCTCATGCCACTTGTACCAATCATCTAGAATTATGTCACTTGGCCAGAGGTCATGGGGAGCGCAATTTGCTAGTACCTGCTTTTTTAAAAGAGAAGTCACCATAAAGCCATACTGACATTTACTCTAGGCTTTCACCATAAGCTTTATTTAAAATCAGGGTGCCATCTCATGCTGCTAATTCCAGTTTCTTATCCTACCGTGCAGTTTCATTTCAATGACCCGAGGTATCATGTTGTGTTACAGGCATCTAGGGATGAGTTCGCATGTGGCTTTACTTCACCGACAAATAGAGGGAGTCTGAGCACTGACAAAGACACTGGTAATTAGCCCTTTCAAGATTATCTGCTGCCTGCTTGTTCAGAAATGTACCCTGTAGTTCTCTGTATTTTTGAAATATTTCATAATAAAACCTATACATAGCATGATTTCTACTAAAGTTTAATTAAAACCAACTCACATTTACATTTCTTTGCTTAGGTTTCTTGTCTAAGCTTGATTAAAACATAGCTTGGTGTGCTAAGAAAGTAGAGGATAATGAGCAAAACACTGGTTCCCAACTCTCTTACCTGTCTCCATTCTTGGACAAGACACGCTTCCTTCTTCTGAACCCTTGTTTCCTTATCTATAAAATTCTCAAGTTATGTAGTTTTATGACTTCAAAGGAAAATCTGGTAGTTTCATACATAGTACTGTGTGAAAGGCAAAAAAATGGCTTTATTTTTTGATATTTTAATATAATATACAAACTTCACATTTTAGATGACCAAGATCTTTCCCCTAAAATATGTTTGTTTAAATTATCCCAATACTTTTTTTAATATTTTTATCACTTCTTCCTGTTGCTAACAAGGACTTGGCTTTTCTATTTCCAGCTTATGGGTCTTTTCAAAATGGACATGGAATTAAGAGAGAAGATTCCAGAGGTTCCCTCATCCCAGAAGGAGCAACAGGATTTCCAGATCAGGGCAGCACTGGTGAACATGTAAGAACCTAAATATATAGGATAACCCTAGTGATGTTTTGGGTCATAACAGTGTTTCCTTTGATTAAGTAATAGGCTCGCTACTCTCCTGTAGTCCATCTTGGATCCAAAAAAAAATGCATCCCATAATTTTTGGATGCTTTAGCAGTTCCTTTCTATCCTGGCAACTGCTAGTTGAATAAACTGTTTATAGGGGTTAAGGCATTCATCTTTAAGGGTTCTAGTTGAATATGTCCTTTAATCCTAGCATATTATGACCTATTGTAGAGAGAGAAGGTTCAAGTTTAAAATACCTCATCTACTTTGTCATTTAAATCACTGCCTGGTAAGATGAAGTCAACCTTTCATTCTTCTGTAATACAGTAATGACAATAACTTGGAAGAAAAAAGGTTAGATCCCCAAATCAGTGATCTCAGAATCCCAACATCACTTTATCAGAATATATTCTTCAACCCTTGCATCAAATTGTTTGAAACTATAATAGGCAAGAAAGACATCAGGAAGCACAGGTTATCTATAGAGCTGCACAGATGGGTCTGAAGGGAAGGATGAGGAGTTCTGGAGCCCTCAGTGTCTTTTTATGCTTATTAATGGTCTCTTATAGGGAGGCAACCAGGTACAGGGCAGGTACGGTGGCCAGTGGGCCGGGAGGCTGGCAGGCCTCCCAGCCCCTGGCGAATTTTCACTCTCCGGCCTCTGCTGCACCGCAGTTGGAAGCCCTCTGCTTCTCTGTGTCTGCTGCTGATGCTCTGTAAGCCCAGTTTCTGGCTCCGGTGTGCTCATTCATGCAGGCCCACACCCCACTCCAGGTGCCTACCATTAGGCATGCAAAGGTCTATCATTGAGGGGAGGGCGGAAAAACCTGACAATTCTGGTTTACCCAACAGAAACCTAACATGAAAGTTTGGACTATGTCTGCTTTGAGGCAGAGAAGCCTCATTTTAGACCAGTAAAGTCTTGTCATTATTGAAATCATAGCATCATATAAAATCAAAGTTAGAAGCGTCCCTAACAATAAATTCCAACTCCCAATTTACAAGTGAAAACTGGGATTGGGACTTAGGACAGCCAGGTTTTCTAATTCCAGCACTTTTCCTCCTATATCATGGTGCTGTTAGTATACATCAGAATTACTTGAGGGACTTAAAAATAGGTAACTAGATCTCATCCCCCAAGTTTTTGATTTAGTCATTCTAGAATGGGAGCTGCTAATTTGTATTTCTAAGTTCCCAGGTGAGGCTAATGCTGCTGGTTCAGAACTACCCCTTGAGAATGACCACACTGTATCTCTTGAGCCTTTAGGTTCCTATTTTATACCATTTGGAATTATGACAGTAGATACTGTTTTACGTGAGGCAAATAAAGGACCATTCACCAGGTTAAATGGCTTGCTAATAGTCACACAGCTAACAGGCATTCAGAATCTAGATGTTTTCTAAGTAAAAGTTCTTAGTTTTACTCTGGTCATGTAAATCCCCAAGTAAGTCCAATCTTGTCATGTTTAACAAACCAGTATCTTAACAAAGTTGTTAAATAATGTCAAGGACCTCCCTGGTGGCAGAGGGGTTAAGTCTCAGTGGTATCACCACTATGGCCTGAGTTCGATCCCCAGCCAGGCAGCTGACCCACATCTGGCACAGGAGACTTCCCCTGTCTTACCCGCTGCTCCCCTCAGCAGTGTATTTCAGTATATCTGTCTGTTCTGCTCCCCACTCTGTCTCTGGTGAATCCTCTCACACCACCCCTGCACCTCTGGCCTACACCCCAGTTCTTCTATGCATAAATAATCTTTAAAAAAATACTAAGAATGTCACTACTTTGTAGAGGCTCTAGTTTTGAAGTATTACTGGGTTCTCAGCGTAATGATCTTGGCTCATTAGCCCCGATTTTTAGATACATTCTCTGACCATTTTAAAAGTTGTATTTTAATAAACTCTAAGGAGAGATTCAAATGAAAGGGTTTAAAATGTTTCTTATGGTTCTACATACCTTGGTTTAGTTCTTCCTCCATGTAAAGGCTATTTTTCCAGGAATAGCCACATAAGATTATTTTAAATTTTTACTGCTAAAACACAGGACCTATGGGAATGAAACAGCCATAGTATTCATGATTGTATCTTGTTCAAGACCACAAGGTAACTTCCTGTGATATTAGATATAATAGTAAAAAAGGATTCCTCCCAAAGCTTCCAACTGTGATAAAAATTTGGATTTATGCTTAGGAATTTTCCCAAACAGGACTACTGATTAGAAAAATGGTTATTAAGTTAAAGGCTATGGGAAACTATAACATCAATTTAACTTCACAAATATCCTCTCTTTAAATTATAGACACGACAGAGTTCTACAAGAAGTAGTATATCCCAGTATAACCGATTGGATCAGTATGAAATCAGAAGCCTCTTGATGTGCTACCTCTATATAGTAAAAATGATTTCTGAAGGTGAGTTACGAACATATGAAGCAAGGACTCTACTGGATACGCATTCAAAGATGCACAGGGTCATGCAACTAGTACTTGACCATCATCTGTATGTAGAACCATGCATGTCAGAAGTAGACTTCTGGCCTTGAAATGTTTCTGTATTTTAACTTAAAATAAGTTCATTTCAGTCATCCAGGTTTGATTCTTTGAAATAATCTTTAAAACATTTTGTTAATTTCTAAAATGAGGCCATAGTTTTTAGAACTGCTGAGCTTCTTTTTTCATGCTAAGCATTCGGATGCATTCATTAACTAATGTAAACAAAGAAATAACAATGCCAGAATTCATATTTAATACTTGAGCTTTTATTGACCCAGGATCTAGAAAAACAGAATCAAACAAAAAGTCCGAAAGTATTACGACGGTAAGGAAGCCATGGTGGTTTCTGCAATGCCACTGTATCGTATTACATGGTTTTAGGTTCTCTTTTTTTTTTCCCCTTGTATTACAATTGTATTATTTACTAGTATTACAAATTCTTCTTTTAATTATATGATGGAATATAACTAAAGGATTTTCATAAACAGCATGTCCTCTGAAAGTAAAATCAAAAGGTTACTTATGCACAAATACCACACTTATTTATACAATTCCCTCCTTTTTCTTCCTTTCCTCAAAAAAAAAGAAAAAAAAAAAGGATGCTGCAATGTTCTGCAATGCAGTACATAAAAGTACCTGGGTTCTGATCATCATATTTTTCTCATTTTCTATTTTTTTGGTATAATTTTTAGTAAATATTACTTGCTTTATATCTTCTTTTGTACTAATGAAGGCTATAAGAACAAAATAAGTTTACACTTAGCTAGCTACAGAAACAAATTAATAGTTATATAATATATGAGTAAGTAGTTCTAAAGTACATCAACACTTTATATCTTATGCTAATACAGGCTATAGGAACAAAATAAGCTTACACTTCACTAGCTAGAGAAACAAAATAAATTACTAGTTATATATGAATAAGTAGTTCTAAAGTACATCAACACTGTATCTTATGCTAATACAGGCTATAGGAACAAAATAAGCTTACACTTAACCAGCTAGAGAAATAATAGTTATAGATGAATAAGTAGTTCTAAAGTACATCAGCACTTTATATCTTATGCTAATACAGGCTACAGGAACAAAATAACTTTACACTTAACTAGCTAGAGAAACAAAATTAATAGTTATATATGAGTAAGTAGTTCTAAAGTACATCAATACATTATATCTTCTCTTATGCTAATATAGGCTATAAGAACAAAACAAGTTTATACTTAATTAGCTAGAGAAACATTAAAATAACTCAGTAGCTATATATGAATAAGTTCTAAAGTACATTAATAAAAGAGTTGACAAAAACAACTAGAATTTTTAAGTTCTAAGACTATATGATTTAAAGTAAAAGTCAAAGATTATACTGAAGCTAATATGTTGGGCCTTACTTCTGTATTTTGGGCAAAAATATTAGTAAAGGGAGATAATTTTCAAGCCCCAGTGGTATTTCCTTCCAGGAGAAAATGTTGCAGTTAACAACTACAGCCACAGCTCACTAATTTTGTCTTTCCACGAGGTGAAAAGTGGGGGAATGTAGAAAGTGACTGCTGTTATGTCCAGGATTTCATTTTAGAGTGACGAAAGTATTCTAACATTGCAGGGGTGATTTTAAAAGTGTTTGAATATATTACAAAGTACTGTGCACTGTTTAAATGGGTGAGTTTTATGGTGCATGAATTATCTCAATAAATTTGTTAAAAATAAGAGGCCCACCACACACATGAAAAAAATACTGAAGGAAAATAAGATTGGTGGGGGGAAGAAGGGGAGCTGTATCGCTGACTGGTTCTCCTCTCCTCCACTCCAGTACACATGTGCACACACTCACACCTGCACACTCTCTACCGTACTCTGTGATGACCAGCGACAAGTCCCTGGCTGCTTTTTTTAATGTTGCAGGTTAAAAGCATGACTGCTTTGTTTCTTGAGAACTTCCATAGTTTCTCCTCCTCTTGTAAATGTTGACCTCTCTTGCTAAATATTTGGTCTTTGTTAGTTAATGTTTGTCTTGCTCTTGCTTTTTTATTTTTTAAAGCATTTAAAGTCATGCTGTATGATATCTGCAAAGTCACAGTCTATACAGTCATATTCATTTTATTCCAAAAGGTATCGGCTTTTGGGTCTCTCTCGATGGATGTATTCTAGTCTTGTCCAGTAAATATTTTAGTCATTCTATGTGTTTTTAAATGATGAATGTGTTTAAATATTGAAATCAATCGCAAGTCTTCTCTTGGCTTTCTTTTTCATTGTTTCATGAACAGCAACTTAATTTCAACAAAAAGATGGTAGATTTCTGCACTTTAGTGGAGATGTTCTGAAGATTGGGTTTCCTTCTCTATTTGTAGCTGTATTTTATTAACTGGCAATCATTTGCTGTTTCAGATTCATAGTCATTTGCCAAACAGTTTTTTTTATCTACTGCCTTGTTACTGTATCTTTGAGAAATGGAGTAGGAGTGAGGGGTTATTAGTTACAGTCTGAAGTGACAGGAAGACTGTCCTTTTGTTTAAAAAAAAAATCAAAACAGCCTTTTCCTTGGGAGGAAAGCTACTTTCCCCTTTTTTCTGTCTGTACCCTGGCCTTTCTCTTTAGTGTAGACCCCGGAGTGCAACTCTGGGTATCACCCTGAGGCTCAGTATATACCGCAGTTGTAGATTCATTAGTATTTTTCCTCAAAGTTGATTGTTCTTTGGAAGATGGCTGACTACTATCATCTCTCACTGAAAACACAGTGCTGGGACGAGCAAGAATTATTGATGATCTTCTTTTTCCACTAGATCTTAAAGTATAGTCAAGTGGAAATACACTTAAAGAGGGCCTTTCCCTTCTCTGTGGAAAAGGTGGAAATAAGCCTCTGTTATAATCAGGCATATTTTCCTCGGAAGTTTCAGATGCTACTTGAGTAGCTGGGTTTTCTCCGGTAGAAACACTAGAAAGATTCCAAGAGAAGTCAGACTGAGTGTCACACTTTTGCATGGAGGGGTTTTGTGTGGAGCTCTGTTTTCTTTTTAGCTTGTCTGCAGGAAGGCTTGAGGCACCCTGAAGTCCAAACCCCCTTTGAGAACTAAATGTAGATGATAAAGGAAAATTTGTAGCTAACTTTTGGTTGCTGCTGCCCCCTATGGTTGGTTTACCACTATAGAAAGTCTTCTCAAAAGAAGTCTCTGGCACATCAAAGAAATTCTGACTACATAGTGGAATTGGAAAGCTTGAACTTTGTGGGGGTTCCTTTTTGCCTCCAGATCTCATCTGTTCAGTGTATGGTTGCTTTATCAGTTTGCTAGGCAAATGCATCGGAGTTCCCTGCCTTGGGTCCCGGAGCGAATAATCTGGCATCGTTCTTTGAGTAGTAGGAACGAAATCCTCATCACTATCAGTAAAAGACTTGCGAAGCTGTTTCTGATTCAATTTTAGTCTTTCAGAAAGCTTTTTATTTTCCTCTCTTAATTTATTCCTTTCTGCAGTAAGCTCAGAAATAAACTTAAGATTTTGTTGTTGGATATCATAAAATTCTTGCTGCAGTGTATTCCTATATGTTTCATTCACTGAACAGCGGTCACATATTTTTGTACTTAATTGATCTCGCAAGTCTTGAATGGTGCCATTGAGGACTTTCTGTTGCTCTGTCAGCTCTTTAATTTTGGCTATGGAGCCCGTCCACCTTCCGTCTGCCAATCGCTCTTTTCTCAGGCTGGTTAACTTTGCCTGCAAGCGCTGTAGCTCTTTGTCATGGAGCTCTTTAAGTGTTAGCCAGGTCTTTTTAAACTCATTAGAGGACAAGTCACAAGTACTAAGCTGCAGTTTCTCTTTACCCGAAGGTTTCTTGCCGCCTCCCATGCTTCCTCCACCCTCGCTCCCGGCCTGCATTGTGTCTCGCCGATTGAAAAGCGGTTGGGATAGGCCGCGAGTTGGACAGTGTCCCCCACAAGATGGCGGACGAGCTGCAGACTAGAACTGGGCCGCGGCAGGGATGGGCTCCTTACCGCTTCTACACATCTTCTCAGACGCTGTCTCAGGGCATAGGGCGGGCACGATTGTTCAGAGATGGACAGAAGGGCTTGGATTTTTTTTTTTGGTGGAGAGGAGGTGCCGAACTTTTGACGGAAAAATGGGAGGGGAGATGGAGGACCAAGGCTTCTGGCAACGGCCCTTCGAGGAGAGGCCGGAAACCCAATGACTTCTGGGGGAGCCCCAACCACAGAGCAGAAAGCACCCAGAGGCGGGGGGGAGACTGGAAGTCACCGCTAGGCCTATGTTTGAAAAACAAATCTAATTTGACTTTAATTTGGCGATTTTTACCTTGATCAATATTTGGTAATCATGGAAATTCTCAATACGCTTGGTCTTAAAAAAGATTGAAAGTGGTTAAGTCAAACCCCACACACACACCGCGTCAGCTCACCCCTGCACGGAACCAACATTGTCCAGCCTTCCGTCCCCATCACGTGGGGCTCTAGCTTCGTTGGCAGTTTGGACGTTCACTTTTGCCATACCTACCGTCGAGATTCTTACATTTAAAAGACACCATTCACTCACTGTATCTGAGTAGGATAAGGAAAGAATGGCAAGTTAATGGTGGCAATATTGTTCTTTTAATTTCAGTAAGTAGGTATGTTGGAGAAGTAACAAAAAGGAATAGGTAAAAAGAGAGTGATGGAATCTCTAAGTCTCTAAGGGACTCTCATATCTGAAGTTGTTATTCCATGTATTGGTGTGTGTGTGTGTGTGTGTGTGCATATATTTGTGTATTGGTAGGACTTTGAAGTTTATTACACCCCCCACCCAAAGGCAAAGAAAAAAATTCTCAGTCTCTTCCCCTAAATAAGGTTTAAAGTTTTCAAACTTTTTGGTTCACAGAGCCCTTTGCATAGCAGGCAGACTTGACCCTCTCTTTGGAAAAATGCAAATAAGCCTACTCTCTGGCATAAAATTTTAGGAAATTCATTGAAAACTACTTTCCTCTTTTCATCTTTTGGGATGATATGAAGATTGGGATAAGCCATCCAAAAGAATATAAAGTAAATAAAAATAATTTCAAATTGAAATAATTGCAGTTTCAATGATACATTCAGAATTTATTCAAAAGAATACAGTGTGTATATTGAGCAGTAGCCTGGGAGAAGAGGACATCAATGAAACAATTAGCCCTGAGTTGATGGTTGTTGAAATTAGGTTATTGGTACTTCGGGGTTCACTCTGCTGTTTGCTCTAATTCTCAAGATCTAATACTTCATTTATTCCATTTTCAGATACTCTTTTAACTTACTGGAACAAAGTATCTCCTCAGGAGCTTATAAACATTCTCATACTTCTCGAGTAAGTTATATTAACTCGTTTTATAAACTTTCTAATTATTTGAAGGGAACTTAATTTATACATTAAATATTACCTCTTTTCTATTTGCTGATAAATCAGAACATATTAAGCTATTTTGATAACATAGAAGCCGGCATCAGGTTCTTTATACATAGAAAAACTTGGAGGTGGAATACTCACAATATTATAGAAAACTTTAGCCAGTAATAGACCATCTTTTATTGACCAGCAGGAGTCTTTCAATGATCTGTAGAACAAGAGGTAACATCAGCTATTCCAAATCATTCATTTGGAGTATATGTTGGTTTAATGGTTGGAATTTAGAATTTGCACTCTTATGTAGAGCTAAGCAATTTTATCCACTATATATACATAGTCTTCATTCCAAGACATTTGAGGAAAAACCTAATAGTCTTTTTTCCTAGAAGGTGGTAGGAAGTTGTCCTATATTGTATACTCAGCTACTTTTACATCATAATTGAAAGCTAAAAGAAAAACTAGTATGAAATGTAAGAATTTTAAAAATAAATAGTACTCGTATATGGTATTATATGTGCATGTTTACCAAAACACAAAGAGAAAAATCAGTGCAGAAAATTTTTATTAAAGTCTTTAAAAATTTTTGCAGAAAATACTAATAAACTTAATAGCAGTTAACATTTAGTTGGAAAAAACCTACACTATACTGAAATATTTACTAATGAAAATGATATGATGTTGGAGATTTATCTCCAAAAATATAGGAGGTAGGGAAGATGGAGGAAGAGCAGGAGCACTGTTCCGGGCAGAGGTTGAATGAGAAGGGCCATGAGCTGATCATTGTGGAAGCTGGTAGGAGTTTAGTATGCTCTCCTCAATACTCGTACAGTTTGTGTTTGTGATTTACAATCATAGACATTGTTGTCATGCCATTGTAAAATAAAACCACAATCACCCCAATTTCTAGGACTTAAGAACCTTATTTAGGTTTTAATGACTGTGCTAGAAGTGTTTGCTGTAATATGTTAGAAAGCTCAAAGGATGATTTACATTGGCAGGTCTTTCAAATTGAATCAAGATAGGACTTTTTGGTGTTGGTGTAATTATGGAAATACATTATAGTAAATAAATAAAAAAATAGGTGTAATATGGCAAGCTCACAAGTAGTTATGTGATATTTATTTTTGTATACCAAGAATTATATCATCACAATATTTAAATAGGCCATTCTTGTAACACATGACTTTTCAAATTATTACTTGTTAAATTGCAGAGTGTGATAGTTACTAACATGTTTTTTTTTTCCTAGAGTATGTTTGTTTCACTTTAGATATATGGGGAAAAGAAACATAGCAAGGTAATTCCCATTGTTCTTCAATTTTACTTTTTTCTTCCACCTCCCACAGAGGGCTAGGTAAAAGCTAAATTACGAATTTTGAGTTAAGATAAGACAACCATGATTTATTTGACGTTTGTCAACTCAAAGTTTAAACTGTGAACTGATAAGTGTTTAAGTTTTCCAAAGGGTAGTGGTTAGAATGATAAACAGATTTTTCGTTCTAATCCTAGAACAAATGCTTTTCTGAAGTAGGTAAAATAGGGCTAGAGCCAGGGAAAGACAGTGAATAGGAAAGTGAGGACAACTTTAAGGTTTGTATTTTCATTTACAATCTGTCAATACTCACCTCAGTTATTAAGGTATGCAGAAATCCCCAACAACAATTGGGGCATGCGTTATATATTATCTATTTCTAATTTTTGCTATTTAAATCTTAGTGAAATAAGTACTTAAGGAAATGTTTGAGGAAAAGATTACGCCCTTATTTCAATTAGATATATTTTAGGGGTAGAGTTAATCTTGATGGACTTCAAATAGAGTTTTTTTAAAGTCATATTCCATGACACTTTGAAAAACTCAAACCATTTGGATGGGGTTTATGGATGAGTCTGTGAAACATCCTAATAATTGATAATTTAAGTGGTGATTTCCAGTCTTACCCCAGGACTTGGAGTGGTATGATAACTGCTACCATGAGCCTTAGCTCTTGTACTCTGCTGGCTCTTCCACTCTGTTTACTAGAGTGTAGACAAACTCTTTCTCTTCCTTAGTTCCTTATGACCTAGTTGTATTTTTTTTTAAATGGAACCATAAAATGAAAGAAAACAAAGGCAAATGTGCAAATCCTAACAAGACATGTTTACAGAGTAAAAATTTCTGATCCAAGTCTAACTCAATTTCAGAGACATTAGATTGGCACCCATTCTTAAAAATCATAAGTCCAGAAGTTCTCCCCCATCTCATTGTAACGCTGAGTATCCCTATTATTGCTTTCTGTCACTCTTGCTCTTCCTCACCTCCTGAATCTTAAGCGATGTTCTGGTGGAGGAGGAGAAAAGAATGAAACTTTTTCTCAATTCCTTAATTATGTTCTTCTAGTATGAACTATTTTACTTATACATTAAAACCTCATACAATTTCCAGTGGCACCTCATGTAAGCCTAGTAATAGTTGGTAGAATATTGAGCATAGTATACAGTGTTTATGTGGGAACCTAAACATTTATTAGTTAAAAGAAAATCTAACATTGAGATCTAGTCTTTCAGTACTTCCTAACTTTAAAATGTGTTTTAGGGTGCATGATGCCTGGCTGTCAAAACACTTTGGAATAGACCGAAAATCGCAAACCATGCCAGCTCTTCGAAACAGATCAGGAGTAATGCAGGCCCGGCTTCAGCATCTTAGTAGTCTGGAAAGTTCATTTACACTTAATCACAGTAAGTGAAGTATGTAGGTTACCCATCTACAGACACATAAAGCTATTAAACCTTTAAGAAGTACTGGCTTAAAGTCACCAATATGAATGGAAATGCTATCACATGCATAGACATATTTGCATATCTCTGTGTGTTTATTTCATCATACATGAATATATATCCAAAAAAAACCCACATGGGTTTTTCAGCAATTTTAAGTAATTGCTTTTTCCCCTTAGTTCAGTATTGAAGAAGTTAATTTTCCCCCACTGCCACACTGAATTATTATTCTTCTTGTATTTTTTTACATTGGATATTTTTCATTCCTACCATAAAACTTTAATGCAAATAATAGCATCTTAATATAATATTGGTTTTGAATTATTATTGTTCACGCAATGATTTTAAGAGATTACACATTCTCAGTTGACTGCAGAAATTATAGAACTGTAAATACTGTTTTGACAAGGATATATTTCATACACCATATTGTAGTATTGACATGGTGAATAAGACAAGGAAAGAACTCTTGCCCAGCTGGGGAAACTAAAGGGCTATATAAATGGCAGCTGTCCTCTGAAAAGCAAATATTAATAAAAAGTCAGTGAGAAAACTTTCATTTCCATACAGCCCTCTGGAGGTTGCAGAAAAGCAAGCCAGAAAAACTGACTTTGTGATGAGGACTAATAATAAAAGTAAATGTCGTGAGCAGATGGACCCAGTGCTAATAGATGCGCGACCTTTAAAAGAAATGCAAGTCTTAGAGCTTTCAACTTTGCTCTTGTCACTTGTAAAAATATAATGAACCTGCTTTCTACATTTGGCCCGATGCTTTGTTTTCCTTCTGATTTAGAAACCAGTCTCTTATCGTTGGCATAATTGAGAACATCTGGCCAGAGGGCACCACCATATGTACTGTGGGTTTCTCATCTTTGCACACATAATTAGTGACATGTCCTAAAATGCCTCCCACGTTATTTCCTAGCTGCATCACCATAGTTCATCACTGAAATCTTGTCTCCGTAGACGTGAGCACCTAATTACATGTTGAAGAGCTGATGATACAGAGCCAAAGTGATAACAAGGACTTGATTAACTAAGCCCCTATTTCATGAAACTCATTTGGTCTGTACGTGTTGAGGGCCTCCTTCTGACTTGTCTCTGAGTCTTCAGAGGGAAAAGAATTCAGAAGTGTTGTGTGAATCTTTGTGTTGGACAGTTTTAATTGCCTTTTTTAATCCTAGGTTCTGCAACAACGGAAGCAGACATTTTCCATCAGGCACTTTTGGAAGGCAACACTGCTACCGAAGTCTCCCTAACAGTACTAGATACCATATCGTTTTTCACCCAGTGCTTCAAGGTAACAATGAAGAATTAGGATTCAGTTGGTATCATTGCGAGGACAGTATCAGACAAAAATTAACTAGTCAGAGGCAGCTTAGATTAGTGAAAAAGTCCCGAGTGAGTAGCCTAACCTCACTCGGATGGCAGACCTGTTTGGCTGTGACCTTGAGAGTTCACCGAGACACACCTGCCACATCCAGAAAGTGAGGGGATTCTGCACATTGGCCCTTCAGTGCCCTTCTTTTCTCTTAAATTCTGTTGTTTCATTTTCATGTTTAAAAGCAGTTTTCACTTACACTTGTATTAAAATAGCTTGTCATTTCTAATCCAAATTATGATTGAATCGGTTTGCCCAAATACCCGTTTCTTATGACATAACTTGTCAGGCTAGATGATGTCCAGGAAGCCAGGCTGGCTTCCCTAGTCAGGCACTTAGTGTTTTTTCTCAAATGTTTGCCTCTTAGTACAAATCATCATTGCTGTGATAAAAAAAAAAAATGGGAGGTAAAAGCAATTATCTTGCAGGGTTATTGAAGGAGGAAAATGGGATAATGGATGTGAGAGTGCTTTGAAAAGCAAAAATTATATAACTACAATGGAAGGTAACATTAGAGGGCGAACTCAAAAATGAAAAATCTTGCTTTCATATGAGTTACACATCATTTTTCCCTTTTTCCTTCCTTCTCAGTAATTTAGTTAATTGCCTCAGTCCTCCACATTTACAATGGAAACCTGGCTTGTGCTTTTCAAAGAGGGTTTAAAAGGAAAAGCCAATAATACACTAATAAGAAATAGACTGCAGAACCCCTTCATGAAGTATTGTGTTCTGATATAAAGGTACTGCAAATTCATTTTTCACTGTACCAGGTAATGAGGAAGACATTTGGTCTCAAGGTTTGCCTTGTATTCCTTCCCCCTATTCAAATACTTCTTATTTATTTAACAGCCCTATCTCTTGGTAGATGTCAGTCAGGTACCATTTTAAGTACTCTACAAATATTAACTCACATACTTGTTGTGGGGCTGTGTGTGGGAAAGGGCAGTGGCTACATTTGGGTACCAGGGATTATGGTGGAGGGTGGAAATGCTTGAAAATTGAATCGTGACGCTTGCACAACTCTGTAAATTTACTTAAAATAATTGAATCTTACATGTGAAAGAGGTAAATAGGATGTATGTAAAGTATATATCAATAAACTTAAAAATACAAGTATGAACTTATTTTTTATCCTACTAGCTTTATGATATAGATACTGTTACTACTTTCATCTTAAAAGGGGGAAGCTGAGGCTCACTGGGGTGTTAATGTCACGTAACTGTTTATCGGTAGAGTCAGGACTCAGATCCACGCCATTTAGGAAGAGAGTCTGTGCTTTTAACCAGTACTGCAATCTTGGATGTAGGCTAAAGAAACAGCCCCCAAAATCTCATGTCATTCAGGAATTCTGGCTGTTGATGTTATCATTCAACCTGTCACAACCTTGCATATACTTTGGGGTTTTTTTTTTCTTGTTTTTTAGCCAAGTTGTAGCCACAAATTAGTTTTTTGAGCAATAGGACAGTAGGGCTGAAGAAGTTAACCACTGTTTTTTAAAAAAAGCTTCACAAACCAGTAGCTATTTCCCTACAATTTTTTGTCTCTGCAAAGAGCATTTAAACAGTTTATGTAGCCTGTTCAATTGTGATACCCATTATTATCTCTACTCATAGAAGGTTTAATTTGTCACCAGTATCTAAACATACTTATACTAAATATCCTCTTTAAAAAAAAAACACTTTTGAAAGTAAATTAGGTAATAAGCATTTAAAATGAAATTGGTCTTTTCCTTAATTCCTACATTATTAGTCGCTCTCAGAGGAAAATACAAAGGCTGATTGCCTTATATCCATTTTGAGTTTATGATTTCTTAATTGAGAAACAATATGGCTAGGTTAATAGAAGATACTCTTCCCATACTAGTTCTCTATTTTCTTCGTTACATTGGAAAGATAATTTTTTTCATCTGTTTAAGACGATGGAATTTAAGTTTAGATGTAGTTTGTGTGGTAGTTTGAAATGGCACACATGTTTTTAAATTAAACTCTCTGAAACTTTTAAACAATGGTTTGATAAACAGGTACTGATAAAGTCAGTTCTCATTCAGGGGTGAGGGGGTGACCTAACTTACGCCTGCAACTTTTTTTTTCATGTTTTATAGAGCCAACTTTTAAATAATGATGGCCACAACCCGTTAATGAAAAAAGTATTTGATATTCATCTTGCTTTTCTTAAAAATGGACAATCAGAAGTGTCGCTGAAACATGTCTTTGCCTCACTTCGAGCTTTCATTAGTAAGGTAAGGAAAAAAGCTGTGTGCTGCCAGTGGATGCCCTTGGCAAAAAGCTGGGGTGGGGTTGCGGAGGGGGGAATCACTGAGCTGACATCTGCAAACCGCGGATGGTGAAGCCATTACATACTGCTTTTGTAAACATAAATACAGAATGGCAAAATACATAAAGGGGGCCTGACCAAGAACTCCTTCAAATTAGGACATGCATTTTTATTTCACCTGTCCTTCCTTCTCTCTTTCAGTAGGCTCCTTTGAAGAGTGTCATTTTCTAATGACCAACTTTGCCAGTTTTTCTTCTGTTTTGCTGCTTTTAAAACTATTATGCTAAAGATATATTTACTGTGAATACATTCACGAATAAGCACTTAAAAGCAGAGACCAAGTTTTATAGCCCCAGGGTCTTGTATGATATTTTGTTAGTGGTAGGCCCTTGATGCAAGCTCAGATGAGTGAGTCCTTCCTTTCATTGCTAATTGTATCTCTGGGCCCTACATTTTCAGGCCACTTACCTCATCTAAACAAAAACCGCAGACAAGGCTTTAAGGAATAAATATGATTGAAAGAAACAGCAAAGTTTTATTTCTGGTGGTTTTTAAACTTAAAGAAATAAGCATCATGAACTAAGATGGAGTTAAGATTATGGAAAAGCACAGTGAACACCAGTCATACATGCATTCAGAGTATACATGTATAATGAAATAAGACCCAAAAAAGTTCTCAACTAATCTGTGTAACTAAACATGAAAATTTTTCTGTTATTTGTGCGGTGGCTTATTGTATTTTTTTTCCTTTTTTTTTATTGTTATTTATGTCTTTTACATTTTGTATTCCCCTTGGGCAGCCCACCACCAATTCACCCGTGATCCATCTTCATGGTCCCCTGTATTCTCCTCTCTTCCATTTTGTGCCCTTATCCTCCCCTCCCCCCTCCCCCACTGCTGAGTGTCTCTCTCCCACCCGGCCTCCCTATAGTCCTGTTATAAGTGAAACCATTCGATATTTTTCTTTTACTTTCTGGCTTATTTCACTGAGTATGATTCCCTCTAATTCCATCCATGTTGCGGCAAATTGCATGTGTTTATCTTCTTTCCATGCTGAATAGTACTCCATTGTGTATATGTACCACATCTTCTGGATCCAATCATCTATTTTTGGACATCTGGGTTGCTTCCATACCTTTGCTATTGTGAA